>APFE030253572.1:0-44563 GCA_000404065.3 Pinus taeda | reverse complement strand
ATCCCTTCAGGAATCACTTTAGACCTATCAGCTAGTTCTAGAACAATCGTTGTATGTTGCAAATTTGTAAGCTGGAGTGTTCTCATGGTTTCAAAAGTCATGACATTAATTGCGGCCCCAAGATCTATCAAAGTGTTTGGAATTTGTATGTTGTTAATGATGGCGGTCACTTTGGGAATGCCAGGATCAACATACTTTTCTATGGAGATGGTATTGGTCATAAGGCCTGCTAAATGTCCTATAACATGAATGGTTTGAGGATCAATCCTTTTTCTAGCAGGCTTCTTGAGGCACATGTCTTTGATGGCTTTAGTGTATATGGGAATGTCTTTTACAGCTTGCAGCAGCAGAATTTTTATGTAGACATTCTTGAGTTCATCTAAGACATCAAACTGTGGTATAGACAGTGGAGGTTTGATTTGGACCAATCGGTCTGGGAAAGGTGGATGCAATGGTTGCATTTTCTTATCTTTGGTATCATCGTTTGGTTTTCTTTGATTTGTCATTTCATTTTCATTTTCTGTGTTTTCTTCTTTCTTATCTGTTATTGGAGAATCTTTTTGGAGTACCCTACCAGACCTCAAGTTGATATTTTGCAAGGGTAGTGTGGGATATGAGGTTCCCTCTTCTACATTGTAGGCCGGCCTCTCTGCTCTATTATTTGGATTTGGGACAGTTTGAGCAGGAATTTGAGTAGGTCTAGAAGGTGGTGAGTTAGCTGGAAATTGTAATTGTGGTGGATTTATTGGTGGAGGAGTAGGCAGTGCTTGTTGAGTAGGTTGAGGCTGATAAACAACTTGCTGAGGATACTGCTAATATGGTTGAGAATGTGATGAATACGGCTGATGGTATTGTTGATATGGTTGTGAATATGGTGGGTATGCTTGAGGATATGTATGATAAGATTGAGAGTACTGTTGAGATGGTCTCCATTGTTGCTGTGGGTGGTTTTGGTGCTGCCATGGCATGGGTACATTCCATGAATTCTGTGCATACATTTGATCATTTACAGGAAATTGCAAATTTTGATTTGGAAACATACCTTGAGGTGCTGGCCTTGGCTGCCATGGTCTCTTTGTGCCCATGTAATACACGTTTTACATCTCTGCATTAGCTGCCATATTACAGTTCTGCAAAATCTTAACTTTAGGACAGTTAAATATATCATGATGTTCAGTACATAAAGCACAAACTTGGATGTTTTCTAGTGGGCAATCTTTTAATGCATGTTTCTTCCAGCATTTTGGGCAGAAAATAGCCATTATCTGATCTTCAACTTCTTGTTTCTTTTTAGCTTTTAGAGTGTCAATTTGGTTCCCTAGCGTGCTCAACAGATCTGTTTTAAACTCTTCTAACATATTCCCTATTTCAGCCCTTGTGACACTTGCTGAGGCAGATTTTGTGACTTTGGATGACAGGGTTCTTTTTCCCATTTTAGCTTTGCTCCTTGAATACTTTTCGCATAAGTCAGCAATTTCTTCAAAGGGTAAAACAGAAATGTCACCTTTGCCCGTCAAGTTAAGGTCATCCATGTATTCCTCTCGGATGCCTTTCAAGAATATTGTACGGATCAGATCAAGAGGCATAGTTCGGTGTTTGGATTTTTGTAAGTTGTAGACAAACCGTTCTAAGTATTCTTCTAAGGTTTCATCCTCTTGTTGGCTCATTCTAAAGATATCATCTTTAGAATCTTTGGATCTACAGTAAGGTTGATATTTCCTTAGAAATATTCTTGTCATGCCATCCCAATCAACTATAGCATGCTCACCAAGCCTCATGAACCATCTTAAGGCTGATGCCTCTAATGTCGCTGGGAAGAGTCTAAGCCTATGGGCATCATCTGTATAGCCATATGTTCGACATACAATGTCAAACTCAAACAAGAATGAGTCTGTATCTTCTGAAGCCATACCTTAAAAGTTTGGTAGCACGGATAGAAGTATGTTCTTCATTTTGATCTCATCATCTTCTTTTGGTTCATGTATAGGAAACGGAAAATTTGACTCTTCTTCGTCTCTATGTCCTTGATGTGGTACTGATCCATCTCCTTCCTCAACCATTTTAATAGGTTTCTCTGTGTCAGTGTCACTTGTTTTAAAGAGGAGATTAAAGAAAGATTGTTCGGTCACTGTGATACTTTCTCCTTGTGTGGAAGACCTAGGAAAGTACTTCTTCTGCGATTTATGTGTTAATAAAGTTTGCCTTTCGATGAGATTAAGTCTCTGTCCTGACTTTTGTTTATCCTCTAATGCTTGTATGATGACCTCCTCAGCTGGTGTTGAATTCCTTAAAGAGTCTGCTCCTGATGATGATGGGTTAGTTTTTGAATGGTGGGGGTTTTTTATGAATCTACCCTGACTGTCCCTAAATCTAGGCATAAATGAACATGATTTCTAACTGTGTTTTTGTTTATTTTTGTTTATTGATTTTTTTTTTTCTTTTTAAATCCTTTAAGTACGCCTCCCCCGGCAATGGCGCCAAAATGTAGTGTCCATCTAGGGTGCTAGACTAGGCTATATTTATTATCGACCAGTGTGCGTAGACTTAGAGGCATGCGTCTAAAGTATATAGACATAAAGGATCATTAGCTAAGTCTAATCTACCTAGTTACAATGCTGTCATTCAATTCATTATCAAACTAAAACGCTGTGTATTACTATAAACCAAGATTTTAATCCCCTTACAGAGACATCATACATAAAACCCCTGTTTAGCAATTACTCAGCATTCATTAACATTCATACAAGATAAAAGTATATGGAAATCATAAGCATAAGAGTTCATGACATTGCTTTACAAGACAACCAGGGATCGAATCCCTTACAGGATACGGTTCACGATCTCAGTGATGATCTATTCAAGCACGATCACAAGCATAAATCATACACATATCATAAACATAAACCAATTCTAATCACTGCGCATATTTAATACCCTAAACTGTAAATGAAAGAAAACAACAGTATACCGCGTTAACGCAGGGCCCGTCCGCGTTCCAGAGGTATACCAGACTGTTATCACGCAATTATCAAATCAACGCAAGAGCTTGTGACTGCAACAATGTCCTTAATATTAAATTCAAAACTCTGTTTTTCCAAAACGAAACAATGATAATGATAATAAAACAACTGACTCAGAACTGTGTTTACATATGGTTCTACAACCCTCGAAAACGAATGTACATTCATGAGCAGGCTGTTGCCGCTTTTACCATGTCGTGATTTTTGAAAATGTTTCTATCCTAAACTGATTTAAAAAAGGAAACAAAACTAAATCAATTTAGAATGCATGATGTTGTTGTCTTTGTCACCAACATGCCATAGTTTGACCTTCGTTGACCGCGCATGTAGGAGGGTCGATTCTGCTGTGGGATAGGTGTTCGTCCATGCTTGGACATTCTGCTTTTCATCCCTACCCTTCGCTCTAGCCTAGCTGTCATGCCACATGTCAAACAATAAACCAATTACAGGATGTTGGAAACTTCCTGTAGCCATTTTTCCAAAAATTCCTAATTCGTTAACATAAAACTCCTAAATCAATTTCAATGCAATTTAATAACTATAAGACTATTAACTAATCAATTTTCAAGGGATCTGAGAGATATGTGATGAAAAGAGGTAGGCAAATGACATGTTTTAGGAGGAAAAAGGAGGTCATGGAATGGTACCAACACTCTTAATCCCTCATATTTATTTTTCTAATTTGTATTTTTGGATCCATTACATGAATAATTATAGAAGCATGTGTTCTCATACTGATCAATTGGCATGTTGGTTGCATTGGAATGTATGATTACACTTAGAACTTGTATAATATAATATGCATATTAGAGTAGGATGCATTGCATATTGATTTTTCTCATTAGAACTAGCGTCATATGATATTATCATGATAGATTAGCCACATTTAGATTAAAAGTGCATTTAGGGTAAATTTTATTTCTTTTTATGGCCTAATATTAAGTATGTTTGATCATAAGACACCACAAAAACATGTTGCTCCATGTGCTTGGTCTTTGTATGTGCAGGGAACAAGTCTGCGGTCCCAAGAGATTATTGATGTTCTCATGACCTTCCCATTTGAGTACGTTCACACACTCTTCTAAGAGATCATGTCCTAGTTGGAGCTAGATGTTACCCACCACCTGTGGGTAGTATCCATAGGAGAAATGTTTTCTCCTAGATGGTCCTCAACCGGTAGCCAACAGCCTTTTGTAGCCGCTAGATAGCTCGATGTACCATTATATCTGCCACTTGGGCTAGCCATATGCTCCCTCGCCCATCTATCAGGATCGTATGTTTGAAGGTGGGCCTTCCAACCCCGAGGTATGCATTTTCATTATGTGGTTGGGTATTTTTGTTTACTTATCATGGACACTTTTGGGCATGGATTAGTGGGGGGATTTGGCGGAAAGAGTGGGCTTGGTTTGTATTCTTGTCTCCTCTGTCCAACTTGATGGTTAACTTTATATCCTAATCCTGTGGGATCTCCTTTATTGGTTAATAGATTTAAGGGTGGAACTACATGGGAAATCCCGATTTTGGTTGTGTGGTCCCGCTTCCTGACAGCATACACATCACTCCCCTCTCCTCACTATAACCCCATTCACTATATTTCCCATTCGGGTCCACATTTGTCCATCAAGTCCACAAGGAGTTAGCCTTCCATTCCTCTTGTCCACACCTTAGGTCGGGGCCTGGAACAATGTTCCGAAGGTTGATGCAACTAAAAGAAAATAGAAAGCATAATTTGGCCACTCTCAATAGGAAATGTACCATAAAATGCAAAAGATGGTCGAGACACAAATTTAGCACATGGGAAAAAGACAAATATGAGTTCTACCTCTTTCATCATGGCCATTACCTTGGTTCCTAGGGCCCCTCACATTGGCCCGTTACATCATTTAGGAACCCATGGTTGTCTTAACCCCTGGTGGGCAATGAATTGCCCCACCTAAAGAGGGTATTCATTGCTACATCCTATACATCATGCTCTCATCCCCTGGAGCCCTGCGCAGTTACAAAAGAAAAATTTATAAAAGGCAAAAGGCATATGAAGAAGGGTGGAAAGACAACGGCCGGGGTAGCTCATGTACCACGATTACTCCCTCCTACACTCGTATACTTGTGAAAATTCCAAACTGGAAATTATTCTCCTAATTGTTAAATTATTTTAACAATTTATTTACTGTTTGCTACAACAAATACTGAATAAATCACACTGCAACCTACACGAATAAAAGTGTGGAAGAATAAACGTTGGAAGAAATGCTAGCACATGCACACAAAATAACACAATTATTTTTGGACAATAGTCCTTGGAAAAACCCAACTTGGGAAAACCGGTGCAACAACTGAGGGTTTTATTATTATGCAGTAGTGAAATAATCTGAGTACAATTGGATGCTGAAACTGGAAATCCTATAGAGAAATATTGGCAAAAAAATATGGAGAGGAATTTTCTTCACCCCACAAGCAATCTCTCGGCACAACTTGCCTTCAGAATTTCGGCCCTCTAAGCCTCTGTGTCAGCCTCTGCGTTGCTCTGCGGAGTTGGCTGGACGTCTAGCCTTGGACTAGACTCTGATGAAGTTGTTCTGCCTTCTACTGACCAGAAAGACGCTTCTCCGACACTCTAGGACTCCTCTGCGACCTCTGGAATTGAAAACGTCAATCTCTCCCAGCAAATCGACTTTGCCTTTAGAGGTTACTGCGTTGCCCCAACGTCAACCTCTCTGTGGCTCTCTTGCCTCTTTGCAAATGCACTCACCAGATCTGGAATACTTCCTCTGGCTTCGGTGTCTCTGCCTTTCTCTCACTACTTTGATCTCACTAGCTCTCTCTCCAACAACTGACTGCTACTACTTTGGAAATCGATCTGCTCATGAAATCGAACTGCTCAAGTGTCCTCTCCATCACCACATCGACCTCCTCTTATAATCCTCTGTTGGAGCACCAACGACCAACATTAAAACTTAATCAATGGATAGGATCATCTCTGGATCGATTCGTGTGAGTTTCTAGATAATTCTCGCTTTGACTTAATTAATATTGATTAATTAACTATATTCCCTAAGTTTAGACTTAGGAAATATTTAAAAACCTGTAAATAATCTAATTAAGTTATTTGTAGGCGGAATTTCCATAAAAGATTTCTGGGTTTTGGAGTGTTGATTTCTGGTAGCATTGGATGTGCTCTAAGTCTCAAAATTTGTTGGGAAGCTTAGACACATGCATTCTCCAATATCTAGAAATCCTTTTGGGAAATTCCACTCGGAGACAGTTTTATTAAAATAATTAATTATTTTTAATGGAGGCCTAAGTCTAAACTTAGGGAATTAAAATAATTAATGGATTTTTATCTAAATTGTGGGTGTAACTTTTAGAAGAAGACCAAGATCAAGCCAAAATGATCTAGAAGAAGTCAATCTGGGCCGTTGGTTGTCCAAAAAACAAATATAAGAAGAGGCTTGAGGGGCACTTGGAGGGCACACATAGGGGAGATTGGAAGTTCGATTTTCTGAAGTAGAGTAGCTGCTGGAGAGATTTTCGATAGTGATCTTTTGCAGTGAGGGGCAGGGATAGTATCCGAAGGGAAATCTTTCTCGGTCGGAGAATACTCAATAGAGAAGAGAGAGAGAGATCCAACAGAGGCAATGCAAAAGCCAAGAAGGAATCTGAAAATTTGCTGTAGGAATCAATTGCAGAAGCCGGAAGACGGGGTGTGATATCGGGATGTGCAAATCAAAATTCCTGGGAAGCAAATTGATCAGCTAAAGGGGTGATGCTGGGCTGGTGCAGTGACTGCGCAGAGGCAATGCAGAGTTAGCCAGGGGTAGTTCATGCAGTGGCTGGATCAACCAGGATTTCCAGTGATAGTGTGAGATAACCTCACTTATCTCTTTGTCAGTGATATTCTTTGTAACTGGATTGTCGAGAAGGCATCCATAGATTGTATTCAGAAATTACTACTGCATAATAGTAAAACCCTCATAGCTACTGCACCAGTGTTCCCGCATTAGGTTTTTCCGGGGAGATTTGTCCAAAAATAATTGTGTAGATGTGTTGTGTATTTCTTTCTTGTTCAGTTTCTTGTTTCCGCATTTTATTTAAATGGTGAAGGTTGTAGTGTATTCGTTTCAGTGTTTACTGTAGGAAATAGTACATAATTTGGTTCAGTAATTAACAAATAGGAGAAATGTAATCAATTGCTGCAATAGGAATTTGGGCATCGAAATTTTCACACTGTATCAAAGCTGCAGGTGAAACAAGAGAGCAGTGCCGGAAGAGCCCAACTTTGAAGGAAGACGGGAGTTCGAAATTCCTGCAGAGGCAGCAAATCGTATCCCGTGAGGGTTTGCACATTTCAGGCCAGGAGGGCTAGATTTTCGTCGTAAATCTCTCTCTGAGTGAGTCGACAGAGAGGTAGGATTTCTAAATCGAAATTTGTCAATGGTGTGAAAATTCCTAAACCAGAATCCCTATTGCAACAACTGATGATATTTCTCCTACTTGTTAGATTTACATGAATAAGTTATTTGCAGTTTCCTACAGTAAACATCAAAATATATACACTGCAGCTTACACCAATTAAATAATATGTCAAAACAAGAACTAAATAATAGAGAAAGATACACACAAATGACAGTTATTTTTGGACAAATGTCCTCAGAAAAACGCAATGCAGGAAAATTGGTGCTACAGATCTGAGGATTTTATTATTATGCAGTAGTAAATTTGAATACAATCACTAGATGCCCTCTCGACAATCTAGTTATAGAGAAATATCACTGACAGAAGGATAAGTGAGATAACCTCACCCTATCACTGGAAATCCTGGCTGATCCAGCCCTTGGCTACCTATGCATCAGGCTAGCGTCTCACTATCTAGGAACTGCATCACTCTTCCCAGTTGCTCGATTTTCCTCTAGAAATTTGACTTCTGCTCTCCTAGTCTCACACTCCGGAATTCAGCCACAGAAATCGATCTCTGAACATATTTTTGGACTTTTCTCTTGGCTTCTGCACTTTCTCTACGTGGGCCTGCGTAGCTCTGCGTCAACCTCTCAGGCTCTGCGCTACCATTGCTAGATCTCCCTCTGTCTTCTTTGCTGAGTATTCTTCGACTAGGAAGATTCCCTTCGGATACTATCCCTACCCCTCACTACAAAATCTCACTTGGAATCTCTCTCCAGCAACTGCTCTGCTTCAGAAATTTGATCTTTTGAACTCTCTCTATGTGTTCTCCAAGTGCCCATCAAGCCTTCTCTTATAATCCTCTCGTTGATCAATCAATGCCCTAGATTAGATTCTAATCAATGGCTAGGATCATATTGACTTGATCTCCTCCTTCTTCTAGAAGTTACACCCACAGTTTAGATTAATGCCCATTAATTATTTTAATTTCCCAAGTTTAAACTTAGGGTCCCATTAAAAATAATTAATTAGTTTAGTAAAACTGTCTCCGGGTGGAATTTCCCAAAACGATTTCTTGGTATTGGAGAATGCATGTGTCTAAGCCTCCTTGCAAAATTTGAGACTTAGAGTACATCCGATGCTACCAAAAATCAACGCTCCCTTTTAGCGTGGAATGTGCTCTAACAATGCCTCCCACTGAAGCATCACCCTGACTTCATAACATTGTCCTCTGCGCTACTGATGTCTAACATGCTATCCACCAACTACTGCGCTGTTGCTGCAACTGTACTACTGCTGACACTGCCAATGTCAACACTTCATACGTATTGCAACTCCCTCTCAAGTGCTTCCTCTGTGCTGCTGCTAGCATTGCCATTGCCAACTGCGATTGCACTGCAAACTGTTGCTGCTACATCAACAACGGAAAAACATCCCAAATTACTGAACTAACTGTGTTCAGTATGATACCACGTGATTGTTGAAGCTTGACTACTGCTAGTCTTTGCGCTGACCCTCTGAATCTACTGCGTTGTTGCTGACCTCTGCTTTGTGCCATCTGCACTGCTGCCAACTCTGCTCTGCGTTGTTCAGACTCTGGCGCTCCTAGCCACTACAAATGTTTTTTTGACACTCCTCGACACAATTCGACACTAGTCCATCTTGCTACCTTTGATTTGGGCTCCCATAGCAAGGAATTGATCCAAGAGGTGGTTCCTCAAGGATCCTGCCCATCTGTAGCTTTTTAGAACTACAACTCCAAATCATCCCACCTCCCTCCTAGAAGTATCTTAGCTGTCATGGCGAACTCGTCTTCAATTTTCGCAAGCGCAACCTTCAGATTGTGTTTCTCATCCTTGTCCTTCTTCCTGAGAGGACATTGTGTAGTGTAGCGATCCATCTCACCACGGCTAAAACAGTTCATCTTCGAGACGTCCTTCTTATTTCTCTGCTGCTTCTGCTATCCTTTCGATGCAAGGGTTGGATTCTCCTCCTCCTCCATGGGCTTCGACCCACTGTTGCTGCTTCCATCAAGTTTAACCTTGATTAAGTCTCTCCTCAGCTCCTCTTGTTTTAGAGCTGCCCACATCTCATCCCAATTCGGCAAAGCTGCTTTGCCGAGGATACTCTGGATAGAGACTTGCCACTCATTTAAGACAAAATTGAGGGCCAGTCTAACCAACTCTAGATCTTGAGGTGTATGCCCCATAGCAAACAATTCATCATGAGTCTCTTGAAGCTTCGTGCGAAATGGATCCACACGCTCCCCCTTTTGCATCTGAGTAGATCTTAGCTTTCTTTCAAGGTACATCTTCTGCTGCTCGGAAGATCCCTAATATAATGTAGACAAAGTGTACCACATCTCCTTAGCAGTCCCTCTGCTAGCGATGTGACAGAGCACATGATCCTTCACTTCATCGAGGATCATTCTTTTCACCTTCACCATTTCAACCTTGTATTTCTTCAACGGATCTGCATCTGTAGGGACAACCACCACGTTGTCGACATATGTTTTGAGAGCATGCTCATCTAGAAGGAATGACATCCTTGCCTTCTAGATGATTTAGTTGGATGCCCCATTGAACTTGTCCTAATCCCTCAAGCCACTGGTTGCCATTTCTACCACAATAGAAATTCGAATGACTTACTCTCTCCTCTACACTGCTGCCGGGCTAGCTTACGCACTCCTTGTTGGAGCTTGTAAAACTGCTGCTCAGCTCGTGAGAACTCGAATTCCTTGGCTAGGAATTCTCTGAGGAAAACCGTGCTTCTCCTCTCTCTTCTGACGATTTTCTGCCCACCAAACTGCCTGTAGAAAAATACCAGCTTCTCCTCACGCTAAGGCTTCAACACTGCTCCCTCTACCTCGACAAACTTTTGAACTAGGAGTCCTTCCTCTCTGTCGACTCCTTCAGAGAGAGATTGCCTCGAGAATCAACCCTCCGGCTAGGACTGCACAAAACCTCTGGGGTTTCAAACTGCTGCCTCCTACAACTTTTCGACTTCTGCACAGTGTTGGGTTCTCTGGCGCTGCTCTTTTTGTTCCACCTGTAGCGTTGATACCATGTGAAAATTCCTAAACCAGAATCCCTACTGCAGCAACTGATGATATTTCTCCTACTTGTTAGATTTACATGAACAAGTTATTTGCAGTTTGCTATGGCAAACATCGAAATACATACACTACAACCTACACCAATTAAATAATATGTCGAAACAAGAACTGAACAATAGAGAAAGATACACACAAATGAAAATGTCCTCGAAAAAACCTAATTCGGGAAAATCAGTGCAATAGACCTAAGGATTTTATTATTATGCAATAGTAAATCTGAATACAATCACTAGATTCCCTCCCAACAATCTAGCCACAGAGAAATATCACTGGCAGAAGGATAAATGAGATAACCTCATCCTATCATTGGAAATCCTGGTTGATCCAGCCCTCGAGTGAACAACCCCTGGCTGTCTCTGCGCAGTGTTTGCATTAGCTTAACGTCTCACTATCTAGGAACTGCATCACTGTTCCTAGCTGCTCGATTTTCCTATGGAAATCTGACTTCTGCTCTCCTGGTCTCACACCCCGGAATTCGGCCATAGAAATCGATCTCCCAATAGATTTTCAAACTTCCTCTTGGCTTCTGCACTGCCTCTATGTCAGCTTACGTTGCCTCTGCGTAGCTCTGCGTCAGCCTCTCAGGCTTTGCAGTGCCATTGCTGGATCTCCCTCTGTCTTCTCTGCTGAGTATTCTCCAATCGGGTAGAATTCCCTTCGGATACTATCCATGCCCCTCACTATAAAAGCTCACTTCGAATCTACATCCAGCAGCTTCTCTGCGTCAGAAATTCGATCATCTGAACTCTCTCTATTGTTCTCCAAGTGCCCATCAAGCCTTGTCTTATAATCTTCCCGTTGATCAATCAACAACCCAAATTAGATTCTAATCAATGGCTAGGATCATATTGACTTGATCTCCGCCTTCTTCTAGAAGTTACACCCACAGTTTAGATTAATACTCATTAATTATTTTAATTTCCTAGGTTTAGACTTAGGGTCCCATTAAAAATAATTAATTATTTTAATAAAACTATCTCCGTGTGGAATTTCCCAAAATGATTTCTAGGTATTGGAGAATGCATGTGTCTAAACCTCCCTACAAAATTTGAGACTTAGAGAACATCCGATGCTACCAGAAATCAACAAGTGGCAGAGGGAGCAGCCCAACAAAAGCTTCAACGAAGAGGGGTTTTTGGTGGGGCACAATGTTCTGCAGGCAGTTGCTAGGCAGAAAGACGTTAGAAGAAAGAAGAGAGGCACTTGAGGGAATTTCTTCCTCAGAGAATTCCTAGCCAGGAAATTCGAATTCTCATTTGCTGAGCAGCAACAGGAGAGAGGAGGTCATTCGACTTTTTGATTGGTAGAGATGGTAGCTAGTGGACTGAGAGATTAGGCTAGGTTGGATGGGGCATCCAACTATGTGATTTGGAAAGCAAGGATGTCATGCCTTCTAGATGAGAATTTTCTCAAAGTCTACGTTGACAACGTGGTAGTTGAGCCTGTAGACCTAGATCTGCTCAAGAAGTACAACAGAGAAATGGCGAAAACAAAGAGAATGATCGTCGAAGTGAAGGAACATATAGTCTGTCAAATCACTGGTAGAGACACTGCCAAGGAGATGTGGGATGCATTGTTGACGCTATATCAGGGATCTTTTGAACAGCAAAAGATGTACTTAGAGCAGAAGATGAGATCTCTACAGATGCAGAAGGGGGAACGCATTGATCCGTTCCTAACTAAGATTTAGGGGAGCCGAGACAAGCTGGCAGCTGTGGGGTGAATGCCTCAAGGTTTTGAGATGGTAAGACTGGCCCTAAATTTAGTATCTGAGGAGTGGTAAGTTTTTGTCTAGAGCATACTGGGCAGGGCAACTTTGCCAAACTGGGATGAAATGTGGGTAGCTCTTAAGCAAGAGGAGCTGAGGAGAGACTTGGTGAAGTGTAAACTTGATGGAAGCAGCAACATTGGGTCAAAGCCCAAGGAGGAGGAAGAGAATGCAGCCCTCGCATCCAAGGGGCAATAAGAGCAACGAAAGAAGAAGAAAGATGTTTCGAAGATCAAATGCTACAGGTGTGGTGAATTCGGTTACTACGCAACACAATGTCCTCTCAGGAAAAAGGACAAAGATGAGAAGCATGATTCGAAGGTTGCAGCTGCGAAGATCGAGGAGGAGGAGTTCGCCATGACAGCCTAGGAATTTCCAAGAGGGAGGTGGGGTGATTTAGAGCTATAGTTCGAAAGGATTGCAGATGGGCAGGATACTTGAAGAGCCCACCTCTCAGATCAATTCCTTGGTATGGTAGCCCAAATCAATAGTAGTAGGATGGACTAGTGTCAGTTGGTGCAGAGGAGTGTTGGAATGACAATTGTAGCGACTAGTAGCGCTAGAGACTGAACAATGCAGAGAAGAGTTGGCAGCAGTGCAGATGACACAGTGCAGAGGTCAACAATAGCGCCGAGGCTTCATCGGGTCAGCGTAGATACTAGCGGCAGCCAGAGCTCCAACAACCAGATGCTTCATACTGAACACCAGTTCAGTAATTTGGGATGCTTTTTTGTTGCTGATGCAGTAGCAATAATAGTTGGGGAAGGTTGCAGTGCACTTGCAGTGGTAGTGCCAACAGCGACAGCACGAATGTAGAATTTGAGAGGGAGTTGCAGTACGGATGCAGTGTCGATAGTGGCAGGGTCGGTAGTAGTACAGTTGCAACATTTGCGCAGTAGTTGGTGGACATGATGTTAGACATCAACATCGCACAAGGAGATGTTATAGAACAAAGTGATGCTTTAGCAGGTTGCATTGCTAGAGCACATTCCTCACTAAGAGGGAGTGTTGATTTCTGGTAGCATCAAATGTGCTCTAAGTCTCAAAATTTGTAGGGAGGCTTAGAGACATGCATTCTCCAATACCTAGAAATCATTTTGGGAAATTGCACCCGAAGACAGTGTTATTAAAATAATTAATTATTTTTAATGGAGGCCTAAGTCTAAACTTAGGGAATTAAAATAATTAATGGTATTAATCTAAACTGTGGGTATAACTTCTAGAAGAAGATGAGGATCAAGCCAAACTGATCTAAGCCATTGATTAGAAGTTAATCTAGGCTGTTGGTTGTCCAACAGAAAGATATAAGAAGAGGCTTGAGGGGCACTTAGAGGACACATAGAGGGGAGATCAAAAGTTCGATTTTTTGAAGTAGAGCAGCTGCCGGAGAGATTTTTGATAGTGACCTTTTGCAGTGAGGGGTAGGGATAGTATCTGAAGGGAAATATTTCTCGGTTGGAGAATACTCAACAAAGAAGAGAGAGAGATCCAGCAGAGGCAGCGCAGAGCCAGAGAGGTTGACGCAAAGCCACGTAAAGGTAACGCAAAAGCCAAGAGGAAATCCAAAAATTCGCTGAAAAAATCGATTGCAGAAGTCGGAAGCTGGGGTGTGAGACGGGCGGTGCAAATCGATCAGTTGAAGGGGTGATGCTGTCCCAAGAGGGTTTGACGCTGGGCTGACATAGTGACTGTGCAGAGGCAGCACAGAGTTAGCCAGGGGCAGTTCATTTAGTCGCTAGATCTGCCAGGATTTCCAGTGATAGTGTGAGGTAACCTCACTTATCTCTCTGTCAGTGATATTCTCTGTAATTGGATTGTCGGGAAGGCATCCAAAGGTTGTATTCAGAAATTACTACTGCATAATAATAAAACCCTCAGAGTCGTTGCACTGGTTTTCTGGCATTGGGTTTTTTCCAGGGACATTTGTACAAAAATAACTGTGTAGATGTGTTGAGTATTTCTTCCTTGTTCAGTTTCTTGTTTCCGCATTTTATTTAAATGGTGAAGGCTGCAGTGTATTTGTTTCAGTGTTTACTGTAGGAAACAATAAATAATTTGGTCTAGTAATTAACAAATAGGAGAAACGTAATCAGTTGCAGCAGTAGGAATTTGGGCATCCAAATTTTCACATGGAGATCTCATGTATTCTCGCCTCTCCACCAAATTTCTAGGCTAGAACACATCCAATGTTACAAAAACTAACACTCCCTCTTAGCGAGGAATCTGTTTTAGTGCTACTACACACCTTGTAGCAACACCTTGTCTCTTCATCATCCCCTGTTACGCTACTGATGTCTAGCTGCTGCTGCCCACCAACCACTGCGCAACTTTGATATATGCTGCATTTGTGTTGCTGCTGACACTGCCATACTGTTGCCAACACTGCAACTCCCTCCCATCTGTTGTTGTTGCAACTGAAAAGCATCCAAAATATTGAATCAACTGTCATCATTATAATGCATTTGTCACTCGAGTCTCTGACTACTGCTAGTATCTGCACTGTTGCTGAAGAATCTGCGTTGCTGCTAACTCTGTACTGTGTCAACTGCAGTTCTGCACTGCACTACAGCCAGCTCTGCATTGCACTGCTGCCAGCTCTGCACTGTACTCCCCAACATCTCACTGCTACTAGTCTCTACAACTGTCACTTTGTCATCTGACTGCATCAATTGTCACTGATCCATCCTGCTATTGAATATTGTGGGCCCCCGTAGCAAGGTATTGCTCCATGAGGTGGACTCCTCAAGGAACTTGCCCATCTGTAGCCCTCTGGGGCTACAACACCAAGTCACCCCACATCACTCCTGGAGGTATGTTAGCAAACATGGCAAAGTCTTCCTCTAGCTTGGAGGAAAGCCTATCGATCTCTACTGAAGCTGCATGCTTCTCCTCCTTGTCCTTCTTCTTGAGAGGACACTGGGTACTGTAATGACCAAGCTCACCATACCTGAAGAACTTGACCTTCGACAGATCCTTCTTCTTCTTTCTCTGCTCCCCCCATTCCTGACTGGGACCCTTTGATGTGAGGGCCATATTCTCCTCCTCCTCCACCTGCTTCGATTTGCTGTTGCTGCCACGGATGAAGCTCTTCAATAAAGCTCGTCTCAACTCCTCCTGCTACAAATCAGCCCACATCCTGTTTCACCTTGGCAAGGTATCTTTGCCCAAGATACTTTGGATGAATACTCGTCATTCCTCTGAGACACTGTTGAGTGCCAATTGCACTAGCTCTGTGGGTTGAGGTGCTTCCCCAACAATTGACAACTGGTCGCATACCTCCTAAATCCTAGTGAGGAAGGGATCTATGCTTTCCCTTTTCTGCATCCTGTTGCATCTCAACTTCCCCTCTAAGTACATCTTCCGCTGCTCGGAAGTACCTTGGTATAGCGTGGAGAGGGTCTCCCACATCTCTTTTGCTGTTCCTTCGCCTGCTATATGTGAGACAATATGATCCTTGACTCCGTCTAGGATCCTCTTCGCCTGTGCCGTCTCCTTTCTGTACTCTTTCAACTAATATGCATCGGTGGGAATTGCCACCACTGCATCAATATAGGTTTTCAGGCCAAACTCATCTAGAAGGAAGGACATCCTTGCCTTCCAGATGATGTAGTTGAAAGCTCCATTGGGTCAAAGCCCAACAGTGGCCATCTCAACAAAATGTCGAAAACTTCCTCTTTCCTTTTTCTTAGTTTCTGCTCTTCTATTCACACTCCCTTCTGGAGTGAGAATATTTGCTCACAACCACTATTGATCTACAAAGAAAAATCAAATTTCTTGAGACTAGAAGTTCCCTGAGGAAAATTTTCCCTCCATGTGTGCTCTTCTCCCTTCCACTCAAAGTTGGCTCTGCTCTAGCAAGCTCCTGTAAAACCACTGTGTCCAACTAGATCTGCTAAAAAAAATACTGAGTTGCTCCCTCTGCCTCTGGAATCACTCATGCGGGAGAGATTGAATTTTTTTTGCCCCTTAGAAAACTTGAATCTCCTCAAGTAACTCGACCTCTTGGCAAAGTGACTGTGTTGCCCCTGGGAATTTCGATTTGCTGCTCACACTGAACTGCAAAACCTTCTATCTTTGCCTCTGAGCTCTCCAGCTGATCAACTGCATTCTAATACCATTTGAAAATTTCAAACTGGAACCCTATTACAACAATTGGAAATTATTCTCCTAATTGTTAATTTAATTTAACAATTTATTTAGTGTTTTCTACAACAAATACTGAATAAATCACACTACAACCTACACAAATAAAACTGCGGAAGAATAAATGCTGGAAGAAATGTTAGTACACACATAAAATAACACAATTATTTTTGGACAATAGTCCTCGAAAAAACCCAACTTGGGAAAACTGGTGCAACAGTTGAGGGTTTTATTATTATGCAGTAGTGAAATAATCTGAGTACAATTGGATGTTGAAACTGACAATCCTACAAAGAAATAATGGTAAAAAATATGGAGAGGAATTTTCCTCACCCCACAGGTAATCTCCCGACATAACTTGCCTTAAGAATTTCAGCCCTCTAAGCCTCTGCATAGCTGGCTGGACATCTAGCCTCAGACTGGACTCTAATGAAGTTGTTTTGCCTTCTGCTAACTAGAAAGGCGCTTTTCCAACACTCTGGGACTCCTTCCTGACCTCTGGAACTAAAAATGTCAATCTCTCCCAGCAAATCAACTTTGCCTCTAGAGGCTACTGCGCTGCCCCAACGTCAACGTCTTTGTGGTTCTCTTGCCTCTCTACAAATGCACTCACCGAACCTGGAAACCTTCCTCCGACTTCATTGACTCTGCCCCGCTCTCACTGCTTCAATCTCACTAGCTCTCTCTCTGGCAACTGATTGCTGCTACTCTGGAAATCAATTTGCTCATGAAATCGAACTGCTCAAGTGTCATCTCCATCACCACACCGATCTCCTCTTATAATCCTTTGTTGGAGCACCAACGACCAAGATTAAAACTTCATCAATGGCTAGGATCATCCCTGGATCGATCCGTGTGGGTTTATAGATGATTCTCGCCTTGACTTAATTAATACTAATTAATTAACCATATTCCCTAAGTTTAGACTTAGGAAATATTTAAAAACTAGTTAATAATCTAATTAAGTCATTTCTAGGTGGAATTTGTAGAAATGATTTCTGGGTTTTGGAGATCTCATGTATTCTTGCCTCTCCACCAAATTTTGAGGCTAGAACACATCCGATGCTACAAAAACTAACAATACCAAGTGTGGGTTTCCCTTATCCTAGCTACCCTTGTACTATGGCACGTGGCTTGGAGCCTTTCCTTGATGCCCCACTCCATTCCACCATTACATGTGTCACTTGCCATCTGATGGATGTACTATGGATATATCACCCTCTGAAAGGCTAAAACCACCTAATAGGGTCCTTGGTTAACCTTTTTCTTGAACTTAGAGACACACTTGTATGTTGTATAGTCCACTATGGAAGGGCATGCTGCTATGAAATGTCCACTTGGTTCCATGATTTGTAAGCTCATTTATGCAATTGCTCTAATGATCTATTGTACTGGAAGGTGAGGGGACACATTGGATTAATACAAGATTGCAGATGGGTCTTCATCTTGGGTTTGGTCTCCCTATCTGAGGTCCAAGCCCTCCAAAGGGTCATATTGGCATTTGTAGGGTGAGCGTTGAGAGCGATAGGTCTCCACCATAGCTCAGTGCAAATTGCCACTTCGTGGGATCCTTCAGTTCCACCTATTGCTTGCTTGTGTTCCACCTTTTGGACAATAATGATGCACCTGGACCACCTTTGCCTAGCCGGCTCCGCTCTTGCACCACACACTTAGCCGATGATTCAGGGCCCAGATGAGGATGTGTCTCATTGCGGGAGACAATGGGAGGGCTTGCACCATTCTTCTAGCCCTTATAAATGGGATACAAGCTTGTTTGATCCATTTGGAGACCCATGAGGATGTTTTGTGCCCCCATAAGAACTTGGGGACAACACAAGTTGTTTGCTTGGATATCAAGGTGCCAACCCCTTGATCACTATGTTTGGAGCTCATTTATTTGTCTTGGCATGCATTAGACTCCATTAGGCCTCTTCAATGGCCTTCGACCTAGTGTATCTATTATTTTTCCCTCTTGGGAGGCGTATTATTGTATTGTGGAGCTATCTGGGTGGGCTTGTCACCAAGGAATGTTATGTTTTGCATGTTATTTTATTAGTTTGGGCATTATTAGGCCTAATTAGGCAAATCAAACCCCTTAGGGAGGATATATATATATATATATATATATATATATATATATTATATATATATATATTGATGTGATGATCATTTCATTTGATCATTACTTGGATTTGGATCATTGTTTGTTCTGAGAATTTCGCTAGCCTTGTTGATGGATGAATTGGTTTCTTAATGCATTTTGATGTTTGGAAGAGCTTAATTCTTGTCTTGGAGCTTCGATCTTCTTGCACTTTGATGATTGGAATAATTTTTCTATACTTGTGAGTACTCTTTTTCATGTTTTATCTTGTACTTTGTCTCATGTAATGGTCTATGAAATATTTTCATTCATGACGCTACCCTAATGCTAATGTAAAGTTGATAATTTTGTCTTTGTGAGGGATTTTTCATATGATTATTGTGAAGTATGGTGAATTATTATTGTAGGGGTACATGAGTATTTGTGATTTGCCTTGATAAGTTGTCAATTGCAGCATCAAGAAGTGTAAATTCTACTAGTGACCTAGTTGCAACTTCAATAGCCATACAAAGTTACTAGAAGACTCCTTGGTTGGGAATAAGGTTCTCTAAACATTGATCTCATTAAGACTCCATTCTTCCAATAGGCTAGGCAGTGGTCTAGTCCTAGGTGATCATCAAAAGAAAACTTTTCTCACCTCTTCTCCTTTTCTAAGGCCTAACCCTAGTAGGCTTCCTAGGGCATCACATGAAATTGTTTCTATCTGTAAAAAATCCTTGAAAATGGGTTAAGAACTGCATTGGGGTCTTCTTAAGAGGTCCTCCAAATTTGAGGTTAATTCGACAGTGGAATCTCAAGGTATTGCAAGCCCTAGCTTAAAGATTGTTTTTCTCCCTAGGTTTCCTTGGGTTGGTACCTTCATTAGGATCATTGCATTCAAATTTCAAGAGAAATCTAATTTCTTTGATCCCCTTCTCATCCCTAACCTTGTCAAGTTCACTAGTTTGTTGTTCAACTCCAAACCCTTGACCTTGTTTGGGTCCACTTGGGCTTCTTTGTGGTCCCACAACTTTGTAACTCCAACTTCATAAGGATTGCTTAGAAACCCTATCCTTCTAGGATTCTCTGGTTTAGGGCACCTCTTATCAAGACATACTTCTCAACCCAAGACCCAAGCATCCTCTTAGCGCTTCTTAGAGAGCCACACATCTTGCTTCTAAAGCAAGCAAGCTTGTCATCCGAGCCTCTCTTGTGAATAGGCTTTGGAATCACTTTACATCCTATCATTGGTCTATCTTTCCTAGTGATTCTTCTCATATCGGGACTCCTCCATGGGTGAAAGTTCGTAAACAGCAGGGAGATTTAACTAAGGTGGCAGTGGGCTATTGCTCCATTGTTGCCACTGGACCTAGTAATTGCTCTATAGGAACTCCTCCTAGGACCCCTACTAGTTTGAGCGGTAACATGGCCTGAACCAGATCTCAACAAAATGAAATCAAAGATATTTCCTATATACGTCAACAAGAGAAGCAACACGGTGGTCAAGGTCTTCTACAAAGACACAACTCATTTTCACTATGTGCTCACTATTAGATTCATCTCAACTTTTTTGGTGCGAATATTGAGGAGCTTTTTACATGCAGAGTGATTGCAGAATTCCAGGTTCTTCATCAACAGGTTTGACTTTGTTTGGAAGGATACGCAATGCCAAAGGTATATGTATATTAGGTCGTTGTCACAACGCCTTATCATGCTTAGAGATTTTCCCTAGCAAAACTTCAGATTTGGATCAACTTTACAATGTCAGAAAATTTTCCCTTCAACAATACGTGAACTCCCTTAGAACCACCTGTAAAATGGGCTTCAAAAAACCCAACGAATCCATCGAAGATAAATGCAGAAAACACCTCAACACTTTTAATTTGGATCAACCTTTAAATTTCTTAGAAAAACTAGCGAGTGGCCATATCATAAAAGAATTAAATGTTGATCCCAACAATTCCAAAACTTCGACCTGTTCTAAAGAAATGCAAGACTATTCTTGGCCGCTGTGAATTTCAGAGGTTAATTAATGTTTGATGTTGGCCTTTTAGAGGAGAATGCTTCAAATTTCATGCCCTGATCCAGCAAATCCCACAGAATATAAACATAGCTCAAAACCCTTTAAAACCAAAAAAATAAGCTAGAAACCAATCACCAAAACCCAAAAAAAAGAAGCTAAAACCGCAAAAGAATTTGGCCTCCCAAAGATTGGACATTGCTCCATAGGCTCGAGTAATTTCAGAGATAATTTGCTCAAATTTCTTATCTATCTATTTTTGTATGTAAAGAAGGTCTTCAATTTTCAGATTTCAAAGGCCTTTATTTGGCCTAATTTGTATCAATAGTTCATCAAGGAAAGTCTATGGTATAAAAATTTCATTGTGAAGATTTCCTTGATCTTATTTGAGGCCTTTAGGGGCTCTCATCTCTTGTAACTAAACTAATAAAAGGGCTGATTTCTTTTAGTGGGAGCTTGAGAATGTTTCCCATGGTATCCCTTCTCTCCATTTAGAGGGAGAAACTTTTTGTGTAGGTTGATTAATTTCTTGGTTAATTGCTCTAATATTCTTTACTGATTTCACTTGCTAATTTCATTTCATGCACAATTAACATACCACTCATAGCTTTCTTTGTTTTAGCAAATGCTCAAGATTAGTCTATAGCTTTCCATGTCCATTTTCTTCAATACTTTTGCATTCCATTTATAATACATGCAAGTTTCATTTGGGCAAACAAGTATTTCATTTTGGCAAACAAGTATTTCATTTTGGAAAATTTAAACTATTTCACTTTGCTCTACAAGTTCACGAGAATATTGCTCAATGTCTTAATCTATCCATGTTCATATGGCACTTTGGTCATTCATGGTTATTTCTTGAAATCTCTCTTTTACCATTTCATTTTGAATAAAGTTACTTCATTGCAAGTAATATATTTTGGAACTTGTGGTTTTACATCAAGTTAATTGTTTCACATATCATTTCCATTGGAAGACATTGGTGACATTTACTTGAAGATTTTATCTCATTACACTTTCTTGGAAACATTAATCTTCACATGCATCTCATTTAGACATTCCTAGTGTTAATTTGCATTTTTAATTAATTTACCTCCAAGCATAAGCTTGGTCGAGACGTTTAGGACCCTCTCTCTCACCCAACTTGAGGAATAGAAACTCTCTTTTGTGGTTAACACAATGACCTTGCAGTTGTTAGAGCCACAGTGTTTGCAGTGTAAGAGGCATTGGGTGTTATCGTTAATATAGCCTCAACTGTCTTTCCCTGGGTATCCCTCCACAACTCACACTAGAGACTTGTTTCAAAATAGTTGAGAGACTCTACATCTAGAAGGACATTTAACTTAAAATTTACCGAGATAATTTCATTTCACGTTAAATAGGTTGCATATCATTCTAATTTACTCACTTTAAAGCACTTTAAATTTACTTGCAAATTTATTTGTTTCATGTACTTCTCATGGTGGATGGACTCATTTTTTGATTTAATTATCTCTTATTGTTGATTACTTCATTTAACAAGTGCAACATCTATTTACATTTTGCAAGTAATACTTTTTGGATTTATGAAATCTCATTTGCAAGCATTGTCTATCTTTCAAATAACACTCTCCTCATTTTGCAAATAGTGTGGATTTTCCTTTTTGCAATATTGTTTTTTTCATGTACTTGTTGTTTTAGCTCGTGTTTATTGAATGATATTGTCTTATTACTTGAGCATTTCTTTACAAGTACAATATTCCATTTGTATCTTGCAAGTGATACTTCATTATTGATATAACGACATTCCTTTTGCAAGATTGCTTCTCATCATATCCGAAATTTCTATTTGAGCACATACATGCTATTTATTTTGAGCAATTATTTGTTTAAGCACTAGTCTATAATTGTATATCTTTTGAATGAATTATTGAATGTTGCTCATATATATCTTCTTAATTGTTTAAATCGTGGAATCAAGTTGATTGTGATAAATTTTCCATTCATTGTAGTCTTTTAGAAACTCACATTTCATTCACTAACCTTCATTAGGGACCACCCCCCTTAGCTTTAGCTAGGAGAGAGCTTTAACGGAGAGGGTTGGGAATAGGTGATAGTCCCATCTCTTAGTTTGCCACCAAGTCACCCTTGTGGGGTTGAGGATCTTTCCCACACTATCCTAGGTGTGCAAGCGAGGTGACAACATTTTTTGGCGTCATTGTTGGGGACAAGTCTTCTTGTACCTAGAAATCCACTAACTTTCTGTTTTTGCATATTGGATTTTTGAAGTTAGATTCTTGCTCAAGTGGTGACTCCACTTGGTTCAAATTTTGCAAGAGTTTCTACAAGGAGGAATCCAAGTGGTCTAATTAGCCCCACTCTTGAGCCTAAAAGGGTTTTTAGAGTGAGGTTAAATAAACTCTCTCATAGTAGACTTCTGGCTAATTTTGCGCAGGAGACTATTTCTGACATCCATTTGCTTTTCAAAGGACAAGTAGAGCCAAGCATCATGAATGATCTTTTTTCTCCTTGTAACTTTACTAACATTAATGGCTATCCACACAATATCCCTGACAAGGCTATTGAGAAGTTGTCTTCTTTTCATAGTAACAATGTCATTAGTGTTGCATCACACGTTAAAAACTTTGATGATTGCATTACTAAGTGGTGTAACACTGCTAACCATGAGGATGTAAAGATGAGACTTTTTGTTTTCTCCTTAGAAGAGGATGTTTTTGATTGGTTAACTGAACATCCTCGTATTTCGTACGACTCATTACAAGCTATCATTAGTGCCTTTGTGGATGAGTATGGAGAGAAGAAAGAAGATAGGCACTTGATCAATGCCATTAGCCATATCAAGAAGAATGAGAATGAAATTGTGGAGGAGTTTAACAAGAGATTTAATGACTTGGTAAAAAGTATTCCTCAAGATGTTAAGCCTCCTAAAAAGTTCTTACTATGTTTTTATTTGGATGCTTTTGGCGTTGACACATCCTATGGGTTGAGAAGAAAGAAGCCTGGAAATCTAAATGCAGCTCAAACTGAAGCCTGTGACATGGAGAATGCTAGAAATGAATCAGGAAAGTAAGAAATTCCTAGTTTCAGTAGAGGGCCATCGAAGTCTCATGACTCCATAGGGAAGTCCAAGGAAGAAAGTGCCTATGATCCTATAAAAGTGTTAACCCAACTCATCAAGACCATGGAAATTATTCACACTAATCAAATGAATTCCATCCAAAATAGGTTGGTTGCCATGGAAAGGAATCAAGTTGGGAGATTTCAAAAGAGAGGAAATGAGAAATGGAAAAAGAAAGGACTTCCCAATGAACATAGGCCACCAAATCCACTTGAGTCTACTAACTTAGTTGATTCAATTCATTATTGTAGACCTTGTGTAGAGATGCATAATGAAGCTACTTGCCCTTGTGTGAGAAGGATTATAGAAGGAGGAACGGTTGGGACAAGTGAGCAAATAAATTTGGTTGGCAAGGAGCATCAGTGGTCCATGGAGAATTGGATGCAAGTTGTGGAGAGTAGCCAAAAGGTAAATAGGAAGTCTTCATCTTCCAATAGTGTGAATAAAATATTATTGAAGTTCGTGATTTGATAAGGGATCTTCAAGTCCACTTGGCAGTGCACCCTGATATTATGATCACCATGGATATTGTGGTGATTGATGTGCCTGATGCTTGAGGTATGTTATTGTCTAAAAAGTGGGGAGCTGATATAGGGGTAGTTTGCAAATGGATCTAAGTTATGCTACCATCCCTATTAGTGAGGGCATCATGGTTAGATTGGATAGGGAGTTGGAAGGAAAGTATCATGTGGAGAATCCCAAGAAGCCTTATAATGAAATTGTGTATAAATCTGATGATTTGGGAACTTATGCTACCTTGGCCAACTCTATTGCTCTTTTGGAGAAGGAAGTGGAAAGTAAGAAGGATTGGATTTGGCACATGAATTTTGATGGTGCTCATTCAAAATTTGGTAAGGGTGCGAGAATTGTCCTTACCTCACCCAATGGTCATATATTTAAGTTTTCCTATAGATTGGAATTTGATGCAACTAACAACGTAGCAGAATAGGAAGCCCTATTGTTAGGTCTTGAATTGGCAAAAGACTTGTAAATTAAATTTCTTAGTATCAAGGAGGGCTCTCATTTAGTCATTCTTCAAGTAAAAAATTAATTTGCTTGTAAGAATGATAGATTACAGAAGTATCACAATCTTGTTTGGGACAATATGGAGTATTTTGATGCATTGGATCTTCAAGCAATTCCGACAATATGGAGTATTTTGATGCATTGGATCTTCAAGCAATTCCAAAGGAAGAAAATAAACAAGTTGATGAGCTGGCAGTCGCTACATCTACCTTACAGCTTGTGGAGAACTTGATGGATGATAAGATGAAGATGGAAGTAATTTTCAGACCATCAATTCATGACAATATTGAGCATTGGCAAGTCTTTAATGATGAAATCCAAGTGATTCGGTTTTTGAATAATATGGAGGAATTCTCAGATTTCAAGGTTTTCTACAAAGAGGAAGGTTATACAAAGAGTAAAGAACTATCAAATCACACTCTTAGGGATCGTGTATCCATGGAGCAAATGTTTGATAGGCATGATGCTATGAAGGGAAAAGAGGAAAATAAAATTGATCTAGGGGAATTCATTGAAGTAAACATTGGTACCCCTCAAGACCCAAAGATTATTAAGATAGGAAAGGGTACCACTGAGGAAGAAAGGAAGAAATTGGTACATTTACTTCAAGAATATAGGGATGTTTTTTCCTTCTCCTGTGATGAGTTGAAAGGATATAGGGAAGATGTTATGGAACATACTATCTCTGTAAAGGATGAGAATGCTAAGCCCTTTAGGCAAAAACTTAGGCAAATAAGTCCTAAGTTAGCCCCCTTGGTGCAAAAGGAGTTGCAAAAGATCCTCCAAGTTGGAATCATAGCTCACACTAGGCATTTCACATGGTGCTTAAACTTGGTTATTGTGAGAAAGAAGAATGGATCGATCAGGCTGTGTGTAAACTTTCGAAATCTCAATTAAGCATGTAAAAAGGACAATTACCCTTTGCCTAACATGAAAACTTTATTACAAAGGGTAACAGGACCGAGAATGATGTCCTTGTTGGATGGATTTTTAGGGTACAACCAAGTCATGGTGAAGAAGGAAGATGGACATAAACTACATTCACCACAACATGGGGTACTTTTAAGTTTTTCATATTTAAGGATGCCTTTTGGGCTAACTAATGCTGGAGCAAATTTTCAAAGGGCTATGGATTATGCTTTCAAGGGCCTAATTGGGAAATTTATTGAGATTTATCAAGATGACCTAATGGTTTTTTCTAAAGATGGAGATTCTCATGTGGGTCATCTAAGGCAAATTTTTGATAAGTGTAGAGAATGTGGAATCTCCCTGAATCTTGCTAAGTTTGTTTTCGGAGTGATTGAAGGGAAGTTGCTTGGTCACATCATCTCCAAGGATGCGATCAAGATTGACCTTGAGAGAGTTAGAGGCAATTCAAAAGATCCCTTTGCCTCACAACGTCAAGACTCTTCAATCCTTTTTAGGAAATATCAACTTTCTTAGAAGGTTCATTCCAAATTACAGTGTTGAAAATATCGGTATCGGGAAAATATTGGCGAGGGTCCAGAAAATATCTTATTGGCAATATCGACGAAAATATCGGCAAATACCGGCAAGCATAAAAAATGCATAATATATTCATTTTTTTCAGATTTCTAAACATATAAAGCAATAACAACATGAACTAAACACATTGGCACATAAATATGAAGAAGGCATTGATATATATGATGTCAAATAGAAATGATACATCAAACTTCAAAGGCGATACCAAATCATGCTGATCCCTGATAATTGTCCAATCAAGGACTCAAACAAAATAACATCACATATCTTGTTGATCCCTGATAGTGATAATTGTCCAATCAAGGACTCAAACAAAATAACATCACATATCTTGTTGATCCCTGATAGTGATAATTGTCCAATCAAGGACTCAAACAAAATAACATCACATATATAAACTTTAAAAGTATTTCATCATCATGAGTTATAAACTTATATGTAGCAAAAGTTGCAAAACAAATAAAACTAGCAGCTATCTATTTGAGACCATTGGCTTCTTCCTAGCAACTTTCTTTCTGTCTTGTTCAGCAATTGCTTCACGAGCTTTTTGTATAACCTCTGCACTAGAAACCATACACGGCATTACATCTGCATCATATGCAGAGAGACTAGCCAGATGGTATTTCAATCGTGTAACCCCTCCTGACATCTTGGTCCCACACAAGTTGCATGATATATATGCTTGATTTGCCCCACCAACAGCCTCCCCATACTCCCAAAATGGGTCCAAGGCTTTTGGCATATTTGACATTTGTAGTGAATTAATTCAAACCTAGGGCACAAAAAAACAAAAAATTGGCATTAAACGCCCCAACACAAAATGAAAAAATAATAAGTAATAACCACCTCATTCAAAAAAAATTACTACATTTTTTGTATGTAGCAATGTGAATGAAAAATGGCAATAAGCTTGCTGTCCAAATATGGAGAAAACCCTTGCATTGGTTCATGGGCATGAAAATCATAGCAAATGGAAAAAAACAAAGAAACAAAATGTTGGTAGGCAAAGAGGCAAGCAAGCATAACCCTAAATCTATGAAAAAATCATTAACATAGGGGTTTTTAAGAACATACCTGTTAATGGAAGAAATGAAGTTTGTCTCACTATTCTTCAATCTTTGATCCACAAAAAAATCTTAATTGGTGGGGATAGTCGTTGTTTGATCCTCAAACCTTCTTTGACAAGCACGACAAAACTCTTTCCCTTCCTTCTCCAACACTCGGAAACAGAAATGAAGAAAAAAAACCAATTTTTCCTTTTTGTAGCTGTGGAAAAACACACCCGACGATATTTTATATTGTCGCGCGATATTTTGCCGAAATATCGGCGATATTTCGGAAATATCGTGATATTTTCGATTTCGGCTTGCTGAAAATATTGCGATATTTTTCGCTATTCTGCGATATTTCGCCGATATTATCTACACTGCTAAAAATCACTCAAGTTGATTAGCTAATTATTGGAGCTTATTTGACATTAATATTTAGGCACCTTGTTGGTTAATTAAGGACTGAATACAGTTCTAATATACATCATTTTGAGGTCTGATTTGAGCATAATAAATCTGATCTATAGTGTCTAAGCAGTCCTATAATCAAGTGAATATCATTGGAAGTTAAATGCATTGCTTTTCTAGCTTATTTTTGGCATCTGCCATCACTTCTTGTCTGCTGATATAAAATTGCAGACCTCTGAATACAAGGTTGCAGCGATAATAAATCACATATAAGTCTTTAAAATTGGGTAAGAAAATTTTACAATTCATAATCATTCATGGATAAAGTAATTTGGGCTAAATTTTAGTCATTGGCATCTTGTATTGGAAATCATTGACTAATTAGATAAGTGCTCTAAGTTTCCTAAATTGCTATCATTGATATCCCTTGTTGGCCAATATCTTTGTGGAGTTATTGTAAGAAGATCCCTTGTTGGTTGTTGGCACTTGTATCATTGAGCTCTTGGTCTTGTTTAAGATTGTTTTTCAATATATTGTTAAGTACTTTTGTTATAAGATAATCAACATCAAATACTTGAATCACATAAACAATCTTAACTCAAGACTCACTCATAATCCTTCCATATCATTCTAGTAATAATTTTGTATCTAATAATTTACCTCCAAGCATAAACTTGGTTGATAGCCATTTATGACAACCTCTCACCTAGCCTAAGGAGCCTAGCACCTCTTTAGTGGTTAACACAGTGACCTTGCACTTGTCAGAGCCATAGTTTCTGCAATTCTGGAGGCATCGGGTGGTTAGAACACGGGGATGTATCGTTAATTAGGCCTCTGCTTGCTTCCCATTGGCTTCTATTCCACAACCTATTCTAGAGACTAGTTCCAAAATAGTTAAGAGGAAGAAACCATCTAGAACAGACATATAATTAAAAGTAACCAAGATTTTTGCATTTCATCTAAGTCTTAGGATTTGCATAGCATATAGGTTAGTGAAGCATTCAAGCATCAGTTGTTCATTTGATCCTTAATTGATATAAAACAAGTAAGTTGACTCCAGAAAGCATTGGTCTTATTAATAATTAAATCTAATCTCTAAAAGCTTGCTAAATCAACCAAGTGGCTAGGCGATTCATTCGTGTCTCCCGGACTTGTTGGTTGCCAACTTGTCTTTTAATTCTACCTTCCATAGGGACTACCCCCCATACCCTGCTGTTGGGAGACAACTAGAACGGAGTGGGCGTGGATGAAAGTGACAGGCCCTGCCCCGAGTCGTCGCACTGTGCCTGTGCAATCTGAGCGACAACAACTCCCTAGATTGAAACTCTTTGCTAAAAATCTTAAGCTTACCTAGGTGCTTTACATGGCTTCATAAACATACTGGAATCATTTTTACAATGGCCAAACAGGGCTGTAGAATTTAGGTTTACAATGTTGACAAAACTGCGGAAGATTAATGATGATCTCTGGATGTCTAACTGCTCGATCATGATGGAATGTTTTGAAAAAATGTCCACTGCTATAGGGTAGTTGACACAGAGTGGTCAACAAGCAGTATTATTTGGTCTATAGGGCACACATATCTTTCCCATGTTGCATAAGCTTTCTAACCTGAGATTAGCGAACACAAAACCGAAGTGTAGAGAGACTGTATGAGGTGACAATTTAGATTCTTTAGTTACCTTGGAACCCTTTCAATTTCAAAATATAACAAGAACAATCATGGAAGATAACATGAACAACCTGAGAAAGGTTAATGCAACTGAGGCCCTATCACAATAAATAACAGTGGGCTACAATGCCTTTGTGGTCAACACTACCAATTTATGAAGTTAAAATGATTCACAACAGCCATATTTTCTGCTTTCGCTGAGCTAAGAGCAATTGCTTTTTGTTCCATACCAAAGTACGAAATTACGCGAGCAACCAAACTGAAAGAATAACTGAAAGTGCTCTTTTCTGTCCTTACATCTCCTCTTCGATCTGAATGAACAAAGCCATTAAGCAAAATCTGACCATCTTTTGCATACCACATGTGATATTGAAAGTCCCATAGGAATTTAGGACATGTGCTTAGCAGCTTTTGAAAGTGACTGCCCTGTTTCCACCATGAATTGGCTCAATGTATTTCATTGTATATTAGAGGTGTCATTGGGGATTCATGGAATACATCAATGACCTAAGCATCTTTTGGTAAAAGTAGGATCCACCAAATCTATGTCTTCATTATAAGTAAACTTTAGATTTGGAACCATGAACCGTAGACTTAATGACATAGGCTTTCCGCTTGCAATTCAACATTTTAAATCTTTTTAGAATTTCTAAAGTATGCTTTCCTTGTCCAAGGGAGACTTAACATGCAACTTTCCAAACTTCCAATATGTGATGAGGAATAGAGGTGATTGATACAATGGGCCTTATGATGGTGTAATTATATGCATTGACTAATCTTGAAGGAGAAGGGTTACGTCTCTTGTTATTCTTATTTTATTATTTTTAGTTTATGTATTTTATATTCATTACATTGTCTTCCCCTTCAATGGTGCTTTTTCCACAAATCATTCTAAGTTGTGTCTTCATTCTTTCTTGTAATGCTTTCATATGATACTCTATTATTGATATTGTCATTGTTGAAAAAATGAGGCAATATGATCATCAAAGTGCTGAACAAAATTGTTGTACTGTTGAAAGGTTAGTCCACCCGAGTTCGATTTTCTTTGAAGTTGTATGGTGATGATTTCTATGATTTCAGAGACGATAAGATTCCCCCTCTGAGCTCCCTTCGATATTAGTAGGATTGTTACTTAGTTTTTTATATTGGTGTTGTCAGTTAGATTCCCCCATGATAGCTATTATAATATCCTCCCATACTGAGCTTCCTTCCAAATTAGTAGGATTGTCACTTAGCTTTTTATATTGGTGTTGTCACTTAGCTTCACCCATGATGACTAATATAATTAGGATGATGATGAGGTATTCATGTCTGTTGTGTCTTGTTTTTGGAACATTTATCTTTGGATGCTTAATGGTTTTTTTGAATGATGTTATTACTATATTAACTTTTTTCTGATTTTGGGTGTTGACTAAATCTAGGATTTTTACGTCTAATAACTTCTCTATTTCAATAGGGTTGGTCATTGTTTATTAATTGGTCAATGGTTCCTTATTGGTAAATTGTTTTAACTCTTCTTGTTGTGGCTTCTTCTCGTTCTTCAGCTTGTTGGTTTGTGCAACCAAACTTTGATTGTGATTCTTTAAAGCTTTGAACAGGATTTTTCTACAGTCTCCAATAATTGGTTGTCAAATTTCTTCTTGAGATCTTTCATTTGTTGTTATGATACTTTATCATTTTCTCATATTCAACGACCTCACATTTTAAATGATAAAGTTCACTGTTGAGGCACCTTTTTCTGCACTACATTTTTGTAACTCATTTGTTACTTCAAATCTTTCAAAATGTGATTTTTTATCAGTTCTGAAGATGAGTCCTTAGTTACTTTTCTCATTAATGCTATATTGAATACTTTCCTTTATAAATTGCCACAAATTATTTAAATGGTATATCTTTAAATAATAACTTCATCCTCTTGCCTAAGTTGGGCTTGGAATTAAATACCATAGAAAACTTAAATACCCTTTCTGGTAACTTTTTAAGTGGTAACGTCATTCATGTTTGATTTAAACTTACTTTTATACTTTTATTTTTATTAATATTGCCACTTGAGTGCTTGATGGCTTGGTGGTAGCCTAATCAAGATAGTCATGATTGTTATTGATTGGTATGTGACCCTCTGTTCAACTTCTTCCCACAACAACACTACAATTATTTTGTTAGTGGTGAGGCCTGTACTGAAGCTGTGGTCATATACTATATGCACAGTTGCAGGTGTATCGAGTGAAATGGCAGCCAACAATTTTTTAGTTTGTGGTCTCACACTAGATGTAAACAATGGAATTACTTCCTAAAATAGTGGCGATTCTGTTTGTTATAGTTCTGGAAGAGGCTATGAAAATATTTTTCTTTTTTGAATCAAGTTGTTGGCAGTGGAATAATATTGTCTATTTCCTTTTAATTTTATTCTTGATTTCTAGTTATGTTTTTCAGTGTTGCAGTCGAACGACTTTGGGAGACCTGTGTTTTAACTCTTCTAAAATTTGTTGTCAAAGGCTAGCAGTGTTGATAGCTAGATAAATAATTAACTTCATTTCATAGCATAATGAATTTCACAGGAGACATTAGTTCCAGTTTCTACCTCTGTTTCTTGAGAATAAAATGTGTTGTTAATATGGCCTTGTTACAACAGATGGTGACTAAGACAATGAGTAACATGAGAGTCACTGTTTTTCCAAAATCTAGCAGGCCTAGTGCAAAGCTTCACTAGGCAATGTAGGTCTTATGGCAACAAAGAGATTAGCCACCACTGTCACGTCAACGGCCTCTCTCCAACTATCTTGTGGTGGATGTTATCCCCACAAAGGAGGCTTCCCCAAATAAATCTCCCAACAAGATCTTCAACAATCAAGGGGTTTAGGGTGTTGTAAAGTCTAATGATTATGTAGGAAGGTACTGACGAGGCCTTGATGGCGATGATAAGGGAACAAGCAATCAAACACACTTTCCACCAACCCTAATGGACTAGAAGAAGGCTGCCATAAACTAGGGTTTTTATGATATGCAAGATTATAGAATACAAAGCCATATAACAGCCAAAAAAATAACCTCTAAGAGATACATTAAGGTATCAAAGGCTATCAAAGGGTAAGGCAGGGAGAAGGAAACTTTTGTTGTAGCGTTCAATGGTTTTAACTAGTGTTCCACGCGGACGCTCCCTGACGCTCCCCCACGCTTCAGGGACAGTGAAACTCCTGCGGAAACGTTTCCCCTACATCCCCTTTTTGGGGAAACTCGGGGAAACTGCGGGGGAACGTCGGTGGAACGCAAGGGGGACATCGTCCCCCCATTTCTTTGTCTAATAATTTTTATAAAACATTGAAAAAAATAAAATATATGAAAAAAATGAAAAAATGAAACTTATCTTAAAACTTAAAACTTGTTAAAACTTGTTAAAACTTAATTTTTTTAATAAATAAATAAAAATTATAATAAAATTTAAAACTTAAAAAAAAAATAAAAAAAATAAAAAAACTTAAATTATATTAAAACATAAGACTTAGTATTTATTAATATTATTTAGTTCTTTTTGAGAAATTTATGAGTATTTCACTGCTCAGTGCTTTCTATGATTACTTTTAGTTTAGTATTCTATGGCTATTTTACACTAAAACATAATGTCAATGTCATTGTCATATGCTGAATTTACTTTTTATCATTTTTGAAAATTTGATGTGCATTGCATAATTTCAATTGTCAAATGATGAATTTATTAATTTAATTTAGATGTCATCATGCCAAATGATGAATTTTGAAGGAACATGGCATGATGTCAAATGACGGATTCAATTTAGTAATTTACTTTTAGATTTACAATGCAGGAATGTCAAATGATAATTCATAAATGATAATAGTCTAATAAGTAATGATGATCATATTTAGTCTTTAGATGTACATTTCATAATTATTAAGATTTTCTATTTAGTTATTGACATATTTTTGGGATTTTTTTTTTTTTTTTTGTTCATTTTATTGTTTTGTTTAGTTTGTTTGTTTAAATTTATTTATCTTTATATATTAAAAATTTAATAATTTTATAATTTTATGATTTTTTATGATTATGACGGACCCCCGATTCCCCGAAAATTCCCTAAATTTTGGGGTTGCTTATATATGTCCCCCTTGTGCATATCCCCACTTCCGTGCTTCCCCGTCCCGGAAACTCCGTGGAACATTGGTTTTAACATGTACAAACAATAATAAAAGCCTAGATGTCCATCCTTGTTTGGGGATAAAAATGTAGTAATGCTGGATTTTTCCTATCCAATTTATTAAATGCAATTTTTTTCAATAGAATATTGACATATTGATGCAAAATTACCGTAACATGCGAATTAAAACTAAACCTTGACCTTAGCTACTAGGAAATTAGGAAAAGAAGTAGAAATTTAAGATGGTCACCACAACTAGACTACTATCTTCTCTTAGTTGGGCAACGGAGTCAATTAGGGCAAGGTGTATGATAAAGGGCCTTGTATGAGGAGCATGGAATATTAAATTTCTTCCTTTACAAACCCTAGTGACTTCTCTATATGGGAGATTTAAAGTCAAAGGATGCATAAACCAAGTTCCTTGATGGAATTTTTGCAAGACAAATTTTACATACCATAAAGAATCAATATTTCAAGAAAGATACTCACTTTTTAATTGGCAGAAATAGAAACCCTAATTTTGGAAATATAGCATGAAAAATGGAAGATAATGGCAATATGCTTAACAATTCCAACAAGAATAACTTCATCAATCCCAAACAAGTCTCTCCATGGAAAAATTTCCTTCCTAAGACAATTAGCTCTATTAGATGTCCATTGTGTCCAAGAGAAAAGTGCAAGAGAGTTAGTGCGCACTTAAGAGAGAGAGAAGTGAATGAATATGTGATGATACAAAATGAAAGTGACTTCCCTCTATTTATGTGAGGGCGACTAAGTAACTTTTCATAATCATACAACAAATAGTCCCAAATTTTTTCTTGGAGTGTTCAATTGTTGGAAAATGGTAGCTTTGGTCAGTTTTTTCATTAATAAAATCAAAAGAGAAAAATTTGAATTTCTATGACCCCAAAAGTGTCAAAGTCGACCCTTCTAGATAAGTCGACCTTCCTATATCAAGGCAACCTGGTCACTTGGAGATAACCCATTCGACCCCTCTTGGAGACTATATATGTGTGATCTCTTCTCTTCCAAAAGGCATTGATCATCTCTCAATATATCTCTGTTCTAGCAAAGGAAAGAAGACAAAGAAGGAGACCAAAATTAGAAGAAGCCGAAAATTAGGAGACTATCTCTTGAAGACAAATTGATGTGCGAGTTCTTGAAGCTTCCTTCTATGGATATGCGAAGCGCTGTGGCTTAGATGTTTGTGGATATGCGGAGGCCTATGATTCTTTGTGGATTTGCGAAAATCTATGGCTTATATCTCTGACGATATGTGAAGGTTGGTGGCTCATCACCTTTGTGAAATATGAGAAGAGCGCTGGTTTGGCACTTGTGGGAGGTCATCTTGTTGGTCAGCTTTGATATCTTTTTGAAGGATCTTGTCAAAGGTATGCTACCTCAACTGGATGAATTTGATGTACAAATTGGCTGAATTGAACATTCTATGATAAGGAAAAAATTATCGGGTTTTCCCCCTTTTGGGGTTTTGTCCCAAGAAATTTTGGTGTCTCTGGTTTTATTGTTTCACCACTGCTCTACTGATCTTAATTGTTGAAATTTCCTAAGTATACTTGCTTGGTGATCTGAATATTATAAGTAGTTAAAAATGTATCATTTGTAGTAATTATCAGATTGAAAATTGTTTTAGTCTCTCCTTGCAACTAGGAAAATCAACATGGTATCAGAGCTATGGGTGAAAGAGCAACTTGGAAAAGAATCCCTTCAAAGCATCTTCAAAAGTAAATTGCAGAAGTAATCCATAGGGTGTTTGAAAATCTCAAGAGAAGCCTTATCTCTGAAATGTTTCAAAGAGAATCCTTATTTAGGGAATACCATTTCATTTTTGTTCTGCCATTGAAAGTTGAATGTATAATGTAAAGGAGTCTTGTGTTGATCTAAGCTCAGAGTACAGATCTAATCATAGGAGGAAAGAGGATTGTTTCGAATCAAATTTTTTAGAATAGGTTCAAAGCCCTAGTTCAAGATAGAAGCCTCACTCCTTGAATTTGTGAAAAAATCAAAATTGGTATTGAAGATAGGCCGAATTCTTTAGGGCAAATGTTTCCTTAGGATCAAATCTCAGTAATGAAAGAAGTCTTGAGAAGTAGAGCAATATTTCTCTGTCTTAATAAACCAAAGGCTTCAAAATAAAACCAAGTAATCTTTGATGCACAAATCTTAGTGGATCAAAGAAATATCAAAAGTATGTTTCATAGGACTAAAAGCTTCAGAATAGAAGGTCAAAGTTATATCAGTCTGGAAAAAGGGCCGAAAGAGTTCAATAGAAAATGGCTTGGAAGATTTACTAAGACAATCCGAAATTCTTCTCAGAGCCTATCTTATGATGATGATTAATGATCTCGTGAATTCCTTAGAAGATATGAGTCATCCAAGATAATGGGAAAGCCTGCCTACAACTTCATTTTGGCTTATAATTTGTGATGGCCATCTTGATCATGTCAGTAAATACTATCTTGAAATACTTCACTCTATTTTAGTAAGGAGAAAGGCTCGAACATTCTTCACAAGGCCAAGAACTTTAGGAGGACAAACAAATGTTGAAGCCAAAGTCTCTTTGAAAAGAATAAACAAAAGGAAGATTATTGTTCAAAATCCCTGAAGTTAAATAACTAATCTTAGAAAATTCATCATATGAAGAAGCCCATTTGCACGTTTGATTTTGGTGATATATATAAAGGTCTTTTTGTACCTCGAAGGAGTATTGAAATGTTAATATGATCTTCTTTTATAAAAGCCGATTTGATATCTCTTTAGTAAGCAACCTGACGAAACTTAGAAAAAAATGATTGATCTGGTCAGAAATTCATGTGAGGTGAATTGAAGGCATTGTACTCAAAGGTAGAAATTGATGACAAATAGAAGAGTAAGGTTGAAGTATTACTCTGTATACTCTGCAATAAATACAAGGACTAGTGTTGCAATTTGTAACTAGGTTCGGTCTTCATAATATTCTATGTACTATTGATTTTATGTATTTGATGTAAAGAGAAAAGAAAAATTTATTATTCTTATTTTATAGCACGGGTTTCATGCTCAAGGTCAATTCATTTATAGGTCAAAGCACCCATTGTGTGCTTCTAGGGTTTGTCATAGAGTCAAGAAGTGAAAAAGAGTCATTGTCATATGTAAAAGACCCTATTGGGCATTTTGTATCAGTCAAAAGAATTTCTTTCAGTCAAAATTGTGTCAAAAGTCCCTCGAAGACCAAGTTGGCCTACAAGAGAACAAGTCAACCTACAAAAGATGAAGTCGACTTCATGAAGGAAATGCATACCCCTTGGAAGCTTATATATAAGTTTATTCGACCTCATTTGAAGAACACATCCAAGACATTCGATCAAGCTAGAAAAGGAGTTCGATCATAAGGAGAAGAAGTCTAAAGGGCAGGCAAAGTTCAAGAAAGAAGCTGGAATCGAAATTTTTGGTCGCTCTTTCTCCCTCATGTGCAAAGAAGATTTGGGGTTTCTGAAGTTGCTAGGTCGAAGTGAAACTACAAGTGAAGCCACTAGGTCGAAGTGAAATTACAAGTGAAGCTGTTAGGTCAAAGTGAAGTTGCTAGGTTGAAGTTACAAGTAAAGTTGCTAGGTCGAAGTTGTAGGAGAAGCTGCTAGGTTGAAGTTGCAGAAATAGCTGGGGATCGAAGTTATAGAAGTAGCTAGGGGTCGAAGTTGTAGTAGTAGTTGGAGGACCAAAAATCTATTGCTGGAAGCTATTTTGACTTTGAAGGAAAGCTCAACAGGAAGGAAGGTTAACTTGGTCTTGGAGGGGTCTCTGTCTTGGGTCTAAAGGTCTTGGAATTCGTCATTTGAAGATTCTATAAGAAATTTTCCTCTCTAGGAGAGGTTTTGGCCCTGGTTAGTAGCCTATATCCTGTGTCCATTTATGTTATTGATCTTCATAGTTTGGTAGCTGTTTGATGATATGGACACTATAATAATCAAGAGAAGAAGAAGCTAGGTATACATACTACAAGTTGAAGGAAAGAACTTCAGAAACAATTATCAAAGTAAAGAGAAATCACCCTAATCTAGCTGCCATAGATTCTCAACATGGTATCAAAGCTAAGGTGATAAGGAAAGGCAACTTGATGATCCTTCAATTGAAAAGGATACATAAGGGCCAAATACAAGAAGAAGAGCTTCAAGGAGACCTAGTCATCACATCATAAAGATTCTATCATCTTGAAGAAATAACTCTTGGAAGAAGAAAGGAAGACCTCAAGGACGCTCCCTCCATATTGAAAGGACCCTACACATTTGAAGCATCTGTGGGAAGTCTCTCACATTCTACATCCAAAGGAAGCAAGAAGAACACTTCATCATCAAAGGGATCAAAGTAATCTCCCTTATATTAAAGAAAGGATCACATCTCAAGCATCTTTTAAGATGAACCTCTCTCTTTATCTTGAAGGAGAAGCATTGTATTTTTGAAGAAGGAAGATCATCATCAAGAAAGGCATCTAGTGGAAGACATCATCATCAAGGAGGCATCTTCATTTGTAAAGTAAGTAATTTATATTTCATGTCTCAATCTACAAACCAAATGACTACTTTCTGCGAGGAGAACAATAAACTTGTTGGGACATCAAACTACCTTGCATGGAGGAAGAGAATAGATTTGATCCTCATAGAAAATGAAGTTATTGAATATTTTAAGGGCTCAATCTTCAAACCTCCACAAGAGCAATCTCAAGCACTATCAAAGTATATGAAAGGAGAAGTAAGGGCTCAAAGAATCCTCATTGAATCTATCAAGGATTCTCTCATTCCCTATGTAGCAAAATTGAAGACATCTAAAGAAACCTATGACAAGTTGGTGGAATTGTTCTCTGTAAGTACTGCAAGGGAATAATATTTTTAAGAACCAAATTATACAAGATGAAAGTATCAAGGGAATAAGGGATAGCCTCATTTCTCATGAAGGTATTTCAAATAAGAGATCAACTACAAGAGCTAGGAGAAACAATGCTAGATCTAGAGATGACCACTCTTGTGCCCAATGCACTAACAGATGAATGGGGCAAATTTGTATTAAGTATCTATGGAAAGAAGGAAACTACTCCATTCAGTGATCTATGGTCATTATGTAAGATTGAATAAAGCAGATTAAAGGCAAAGAATGACGTTGGATCAAATGAACAAACACAAGCATATGTAGCTATGACTAGGAAGAAATGAAAGTTTGGAAAGTTTGAGCCTCAAAAATGATCACAAGAGAAAATCGACATGTCTAAGATTTAGTGCTATGAATGTAATGAATAATGACACTTCAAGATAAATTATCCTAAATTCAAGAAAGGGAACAAGAAAAGAAAAGAAATAAGTGAGGCCCATGTCACTGAGAAAGTTGAAGAACTGGAAGAAAAGAAGTCAAAGAAGGAAGAAATGAAAGACCTTTACTATTGAAGGTCTCACATACATTTAAGTTTATTTTTAAGTATATAGAAGTTGGCAAGTCATGGTAGGAAGCATTACAGTCATGATAAAATGCATTATTGCAGAAATTAAGATGGCATCATTCTAGAAGCATGAAAAAATAGCTGAAGTTGCAGTTTGTATGGTTAAAGCAAGTCATCTAGCAAGATAGGTGGATGAACGACTATCATACCTCATCATCATTAGAAAGAAGCATTTGCAGAATAAGGATCATCAAGATCCTCCATAGGAATCTTTGTTAAAAGTGTTACACTCTACCAAGAAGAAGCAAGTTTAACATAGATAGTCTACATTCCACCTAGTGTGGGATCCAGAGTTTAGAATGATGAAGGCATGGTTACAAAAGAAGTGCAACATGTTGAATCTTCGAGGAAGGGAAAGAAAGCTGCTAAACGAAGTCTAGATGATCACATGCAGGAAGAGGTATGCATATGTTTTGATAGATTGTTGATGTCATATCATCACTTACTTGCAGACAGAATGATTAGAAGGCTCTATCTCATAAGCATGATTGAAGGTATAAAATTTAATATGCCATTAACTCTTCTACACGATGACACAATGAAATCAACATTAGATGACCTCATGGAGAATATGGGGTGGTTGGAAACCATTGTTCCTATGATGAAGGAACTATGTATTGAGATCCGGAGGAAGCAATATATGAAGAAGATGAAAGAAGAGTTCGTAAAGATGTACCTATAGCCATTTGAGTGAGATGAGTAATCAACATCTGATAACAATTAGCAAGATTAGCTTATGACATCTCCATGGAAAAGTTATGAAGACCCTGATAAGTATGATGAAGAAGGAAAACCTTGGTAATGAATTCATGCTGAGATGTTGATGTTGCAGAAACAAATGATATGACAAAATGACCATCATGAAGAGGTAATTATATTTTTGAAGATTCAATGTGAGTTTTAAAAGAAAGCATTTGGTTGGATTGAAATAGTGCTACTGGCAAAACGTTGAGAAGGTTGTAGAAATTCACCTACAACTAGTACATATAAAATTGGATGAATAATTCTGAAACGAACATGACTTGGAAAAGGTCGCTGTATGAAGGATAGCTAGATGATGACGAAGAAGGTCACTTTCCAATGAAAAGGAGGACATGTCTAGCATTATCTGATAAGGGAAAGTGATGTAGAAGATGGTTAAATCCCTACGAAGAAGGTATGAAAGAAGATGACTCCATGATATAGAATCTGAAGCTTATCCAAGAAATGATGATGTGGAAACAAGGAGCCCTACAAGCAGCTGATAAGATAGTGATCTCCACCAAAGAGCAGATAACTATTGGTGAAAGCAAGTCCCTAGTTAAGAGGGAGCTTGAGTATATTCCTTTCATGTAAAGGAATGAGTAAATCCTCCCTCGTTGAGAGGGAGAGATAGACACATCATTCTTGTCTTCACATCATGTAGAAAGAACGGATGATTGAGTAAGCATTTGAGAATTGATACTCTTTCAGGATGAGGTAGGGCATCCAATAGGTAAGATTAGTTGAAGAGGAAATTCCTTGAGGATGTGTAAATCGAAGATAAGAATGGTCGTAAAGGGACATACCTTGTAAACATATGGATGGGGTATGTGCCTTGAGAGAAAATGATGACGGTGTCTATAAATCATTTGTCTCCCCAACGTTGTGCTCTAATCTAGTGGAGAGATAGAGCTACTAGTAAAGGCCTTGCTATATGACAATGTTGGTTGATATGATGAGATCATTGATATAAGTTGAAAATATAGCTTATGAGATTGCTCACAAATCTGACTTTTCTTATGAGAATTCTTTAGTATGAGAATGTCCATGTACCTTTTATGTATAATGAACACCTCCTTAGTTAAAAGGGAGTGTTGAAATTTGTAACTAGGTTCGGTCATCATAATATTCTATGTACTGTTTGATGTAAAGAGAAAAGAAAAATTTATTATTCTTATTTTATAACATGGGTTTCTTGCTCAAGGTCAATTTATTTATAGGTCAAAGCACTTATTGTGTGCTTCTAGGGTTTGTCCCAAAGTCAAGAAGTCAAAAGAGTCATTGGCATATGTAAAAGACCCTATTGGGCATTTTGTATCAAGTCAAAAGAATATATTTGAGTCAAAATTGTGTCAAAAGTCCCTCCAAGACCAAGTCGGCCTATGAGAGAACAAGTCGGCCTACGAGAGAACAAATCAGCGTACAAAAGAACAAGTCAACCTACAAAAGATGAAGTCATCCTCATGAAGGCAATTTGCACCCCTTGGAAGCCTATATATAAGTGCATTAGACGTCAGTTGAAGAACACATCCAAAACATTCGATCAAGCTAGAAAAGAAGTTTGATCATAAGGAGAAGAAGTCTAAAGGGCAAGTGAAGTTCCAGAATGAAGCTGGAATCAAAGTTTTTGGTCTCTCTCTCTCTCTCTCTCTCTCGTGTGCAAAGAATATTTGGGGTTTCTGAAGCTGCTAGGTCGCTAAAAGGTCGAAGTGAAACTACAAGTGAAGCTGCTAGGTCGAAGTGAAACTACAAGTGAAGTTGCTAGGTCGAAGTCAAGTAGCTAGGTCGAAGCTACAAGTAAAGCTGCTAGGTCGAAGTTGCAGGAGAATCTGCTAGGTCGAAGTTGCAAAAATAGCTAGGGATCGAAGTTGTAGAAGTAGCTGGGTGTTGAAGTTGCAGTAGTAGGTAGAGGACTGAAAATCTATTGGTGGACGTTGTTTTGACTTTGAAGGAAAGCTCATCAAGAAGGACGGTTAACTTGGTCTTGGAGGGGCCTCTGTCTTGGGTCTAAAGGTCTTGGAATTCACCATTTTAAGATTCTATCAGAAGAGAAGAATTTCTTGTGGGTTTTCCTCTCTAGGAGAGGTTTTGGCCCTAGCTATTAGCCTATATCTTATGTCCATTTGCGTTATTGATCTTCATAGTTTGGTAGCTGTTTGATGATATGAACACTATAATAATCCAGAGAAGAAGAAGCTAATTATGAATACTACAAGTTGAAGGAACAAACATCACAAGCAATTATCAAAGTAAAGAGAAATCACTTTAATCTAGCTGCCATAGATTTCTCAACAACTAGAAATGCAAGAGATCAACAAAAGAAGTGTGTCACTCAAAGTATGAGATGATCTCAGAGATCTGAGTCAGTAATCTAAAATTGTTCCCTTGCAAACACCTGGTACAGAAGTTGGAGTGATAGTTTTGCTGTGATATGCCTTACATTGGAATTGTCACTTAAAGCAAGTATTGAAATAAAATGAAGTGTGAGTTAACAATCTTATGCTTCCTTAAGCAGCGCATTACAAGCTTGAAAAGTTCTATGATCTTGAACCTTGTAAAGGGCTTTGGAAAGATTCATTGACCTTGTTACCGCTCAAACTAGTAGAGGTCCTAAAAGGGGGTCCTTGGAGGGTTACTACTAGGCTAAGGGAAACAATGGAGTGATAGCCCACTGTCACCTCGGCTAAGGCTCCCTACTCTTTATGGATTTTCATCGATGGGAGGAGACCCACTATTATAAGGATCATGAAATGGATGGACCAATGATAGGGCGAGGGGTGATCTTGGGAGCCTATTCACAAGAGAGGCTCAAATATGTGGCTTTCTTGTCTTGGAAGACAAGATGGAAGACTCTCTAGGAAGGGCTTGGGGAAGATTCTAAGGTTAGGGTTTGAGTATGTGTTATAAAGGAGATCCCTAAGTCCTAGAATTCTTGTGGAAACTTGGGTTTCAGGTGATACTTGAAGAATTAACCTTGATAGTGCATGCGACAACACAGGACCAAGTGAACTCGATTTTCGATCAAGGGGATAGGATTTGGCAACCAATGATATGCTTGACCTAATTAGGGGGAAGGGATCAAGGAATGGATTTTCAATGAAAGGCAATGCAAGGGACCTAGTGAGGTTTCTAGCCTAAGGGAAACCAAGGGCTAGAATTGGTCTTCGAGCTAGGGCTTGTGATATCTTAAGAGCCCACTGTCGAAATCTCATGAAATTTGGAGGGCTTCTTGAGGATACACCAAGTAGTTGTGGACCAAAAATGGAAGTATTTGGAGGGTTAGATCATGAGGTAATTGATGCCCTAGGTGACCTAGAGGACTAGACGTAGAGAAGAGGAAAGGGGAGAAGGAAAATAGGTTTAAGGTAATCAACTTTGGGTGGACAAGTGCCTAATCCTTTAGGGAGATTGGAGTCAGGTAGAATTATGACTGTGGACCTTTGAATTTTCTAGGTCAAGGAGGCCTCAAAGACAACTTCGCTTGGCACTAATGCATCAACAAAAGCAACTTCAAAGACTTTATACTTCGTTTTGCAAGGTAAATGGTTTGTCAAGATGAATTTCAGTAATGAAACATCCCTAGGAACATTCATTCATTATACATGGCCCATACATGAAACAATCACTATCCAGAAACAAAATTTCCACAACTTCGCATAAGGGATGCAACAAATAAGCGCTAGTATAGTGAAATCCCAACAACAATGTACGTGGCAAAATTAGAAAGAAAGAATAGCATTAAAATGTACTTGCATGTATAAGAATATATCCAACCATCCGAAAATTTGCCATCAAGAAGCTCTAAGACATATGAAAATTATCCAAACATCAAAATTCTTTCCATGCTCCAAAAATTTGTCCTCCAAGAAGGATAGCGAAATTCTCTAAAGAGATACTAGTTCCAAATCCAATGATGTTAAAATGAATCCTCATCACTTTTATATATACACTTCTAATGAGTTCAATTTAGCTACTTTGGCCTACACAAAAATAAAATAATGTGCAAAACAACTAACATTTTGTGACAAGCCCACCAAACTAGCTCATAAACAAAAGAGTAAGCCTCTCAAGAGGTCGAATGATCAATAATACATGTCGTTGGGTGTTCTGAGAAGCCCGATGAAGTCCATAAGTACCACAATGATGAATATGACTCCCAAAAGTAGTGGACAAGGGGTTGGCCCCTTGTGTTCTCCAAATAATAAACCTGTGGTGCTCCTAATGGGTCTGAGGGCACACAAGTAATCTCATGGGCCTCCAAGTAGGTCGAAGATGCCTGCAGACCATTTGTAAGGTCTTAGATGATGGTGTAAGTGATGCCACATCAACATACAAGTCCAAGACATATGAAAATTATCCAAACATCAAAATTCATTCAATGCTCCGAAAATTTATCCTCCAAGAAGGATAGCAAAAATCTCTAAAGAGGTACTAGTTCCAAATCCAAGTGATGATGTTAAAATGAATCTTCATCACTTCTATATATACACTTCTAATGAGTTCAATTTATCTACTCGGGCCTACACTAAAATAAAATAAAGTGCAAAGCAACTAACATTTTGTGACAAGCCCACCAAACTAGCTCATAAACAAAAGAGTAAGCCTCTCGAGAGGTTTAATGATCAATAATACATGTCATTGGGCCTTCCGAGAAGCCCGATGAAGTCCATATGTGCCATAATGATGAATATGACTCACAAAAGTAGTGGACAAAGGGTTGGCCCCTTGTTCTCCAAATAATAAACCCTGTGGTGCTCCTAATGGGTGTGAGGCCACCCAATCAATGTTGCACGAAGTGGAAGCGCGGAGCGCGGAAGCGTCATTTTCCAAAAATCTAGGAAGCGAAGCGTCCGCGGAAGCGTCTGCTAT
>APFE030253555.1:0-13901 GCA_000404065.3 Pinus taeda | reverse complement strand
TTGACTACCAAGAATGTCATACAAAATCTTAGTACTATCTTGAAATCGCAACAATTTATCCTTTTCTTCTAATTTACCTTTTAAGATATTTACCTCAACCTGATGTTGTTCTTCCTTTTTCAGATACTGTTCCCTTAGGTCTTCTTCAGCTTTTCTTCCTTCTTCCACGTGTTGTTTCAAATTGATCACTTCATGTTCAAGAGCTTCTATGTTCCGCTCCTTTGATTTTTTAAGATCTTCTTTTAGAGAGAAGATCTTTGCTTCAAGACTCTGAATTGTTATGCTCTGATCTTTTACTATATCCTGCAATTTCTCCCTTACCCTGGTTACTGTCTCCAATTGTTCGTTTAATTTGGTAACTTCTTCAGTTTCTGCATTCTTCTTATCATATGCCATGAGACTTCTACTGTCTTCACTACCATTGAATGAGTCATCACTTTTAACATGGGTATAATAGCTTCTATTACCTTCTTCCAACATCTTTCCTTTGTTATGAGGGCATATAGCAGCATAGTGACCAACTCTACCACATGAAAAGCATTTGAAAGCTAGCTTACCTTTGAATCGTCCAGTTCCCCATTCAAGATTCTTGACAAAATTTACCTCCTCTTCTTCCTCTGACATGTATCCTGATGCTTCGAATGCAGCTTCTGATGGTCCCTCTTTTCGCATCTCAAAAGCAGTTAATATTCCGTGAAGCTGTGACATGGTGATTTTCTGCAGATTCTCCTTTTCTTCTATGGCAGTCACTTTGGAATCAAATTTAGCAGACAGGGATCTCAAAACCTTTTCAACTAATACAACTTCCTTAAATTCTTCACCCAAATCCCTCATACAATTTACAATCTCATCCATTCGCAAGAAGTAATTAGCTATGCTTTAATTACTATGCATCTTAAGATTTTCATACCGGATTCTAAGAGTTTGAAGCTTTGCTCTTTTTACCTGTTCATCTCCTTCGTAGCTTAGAATGATTTTGTCCCATATTTCCTTAGCTGATTTGAAATGCATGATCTTCATAAATTCTGATTGTGTCAAACTCCCCAATAAGACAGTAACAGCTTTGGCATTGAGCTCATATTTCTTTTTCTCGACTGCATCTATAGGAACTTCGGATGGGAAATTGTATCCACTTTCTACGATTCCCCAAACTTCTGCTCCAAGTGATTGTAGATTTGTTGTGGTTCTTATCTTCCAGTGGGTAAAGTTGCTTCTGTCAAAGACTGGTGGCCTGATATGTGCCTCTTTTTCTGGATTAGCCATTCCGATGGATCTTTTCCTTCAAGCGATCAAGCTTCTTCAAAAGGACCGGCTCTGATACCAATTGTTGGAAATAATACTAAGAGGGGGGGTGAATCAGTATTATCAAATCAGATACTTTTTCATTTTCACACTCAGATTCATATACGCGACTTCAGTTAAGGATATACGCGTATATATGCGACTGTATTAAATGCAACAAGTGTATATGCAGCAATCTTATGATTCAGTTAGCTTGTCTTCAGTAAATGCATCAGAACATTATTAACCACATTAACAATAAACAGGTGTAGTAAAACAGTACAGATCATCACACATAAGAAGCACACATGAACACCATGATATAAGGTGGAAACCCAATGTGGGTGAAAACCACCTGCTGCAATTCATCTCTTTCTTCCTTTAATAAGAACCTTCTTTTACAATGTACTGGTGCAGTCCTTTACCAGTACGCAGGCTACAACCTGCAGAGGGCTACAACCCTCTCTCGTTTTCCAGTTACTTCTGGAAGGGAGCTACAACCCCCTTAGCTCTTGTACTAGCGGATATACTAGTACATAGGTGCTGACCTACAGAAGGCTGCAATCTTCTTTTCTTCAGGGACCACGTTTCATCAATTTTCAGACTGGATCCATAAGTACAAAACAATCATTGCTGCAATACAATCATCCACTTATACTTGCATCATAAATCTCTAAATCACCCAAAACTAAATCACTGAAACCCTATCAAAAAACACAGAACGCAAACCAGAGTCCAGAACTCTGCAACAACCAGTAGAATCAACAGCACCCTGAAATACCAAATCTCATAATGCATATGCCACTTTACTATACCAAAACCGCGTGTATACGTGCTTTCACCTCATACAACCCGCGTACAGATCTAAAGATAATTACTTGTACCTTCGCTGTTATATCAACCCAATCCAAGCAGCACAAACAGATAACTAGCACTACTAGATCTTCGCACTTCGTCAGACATTCATTCCTTGCTCACCCTTGCACTCCTTCTTGGCCTAATGATCTTCTCCTTATATAGGTTAGGCTTCTCTCAATACCATGGTCCAAAACCATGTAGAAACAATACCATGAACCCAATACATGGGGTCGTCATTTTGGACCAAATACTATGGACCAAATACCACGGACCAAAACCATGATTTCCAACATGTACGCGTCGTTACTCTTATTAACCCGCGTGTATACACGTACGCCCATTCTGCTTCGCTAACCCGCGTATATACGCCCTTTCTTCACGGTCAACCTGCGTATATCTCTTTGTTTACATGCTGCACTTTGATCTGTCTCTGAGTGAGTTGCCATCACCTGTATCATTCCTCTGAGTGAGTTGCCATCAAGGACAACACCTGAATCATAATGCCAATAGCCCCAAGATCTAAAAATTGAAATGGATCTTGGGGGGGGGTGCGGGGGCGCCCAAGATCTGAAAAATTGAAATGCCAAAAGAAAAAGAGGAGAATGCCTAATAAACAACCACAAAGATTTTTTTTTTATTAAATCAGAGAATAACTGTAAAGGCTACATTGTGGCGGACAATCTGTCCTTTTACAAAATGCGACTTATAGTATTTTTCAGTTACAACACCATGGGTCAATTCCATGGGTGAATGAATACCATGGGTGGATGTCACAATACCACAGATCAATTCCATGGGTGAATGAATACCATGGGTGGATGTCACAATACCATCGGCTCAATTCCATGTGTAAATGAATACTATGGGTGGATGCCATAATACCATGGGAAAATACCATGGGTGAATGAATACTATGGGTGTATGTGACTTACAATACCATGGGTGGATAAATACCATGAGTGGATACCACTTACAATACCATGGGTAAATTCCATCAATGGATAAATAACATGGGTGGATGAATACCATGGGTTGATGCCATTTTCCATTCGGATCACCTGAGTGCCCCATTTCCAGATTAGTAATACTCCTTAGTTGTGAATTTATAAGTGCATTGATGAAAGTAGATCTTATTACAAAAGAGAGAAATGATCTCATGAGGTGATGTGTGACTCACAAGATGGATAATTCACCTATATGTGTAAGCAAAGGGATTCCTAAAAGGGTTTGCAACTCCTAAATGTACTATTTCTCTTCAATAGTGTCAGAGCAAGAAAATTGTTTCTATTATTAGAGTGTCTAGTGGAAGAAAGGTGTAAGTGAAAATAGTGCAAAATAATGGATGAAGGAAGATTCATTAATTTTGAAAGTCCATTGGGAGTAGAGTGCCATTGAGTAGAAAAAACAAGGCTTCACACAAAACAACACATTTAAGTGAATAAAAGTATCCAATGATTGAGAAAATTCAATGGACAACTAGAGGTAATGGAAACACATGACATGATGAAACTGTTTAAGTTGGTTGGAGAGACCACAATGTGAAGGAAAGGGAATGAAATAATGTGCAACATTACAATGTGTTGAAATCTTCTAATAAATGAAATTGGGATACAAATTTCTAAGTGAAGGAAGCTACCAATGGAGCATATTGGATGGAATTATTATAGTGGGAAAGTAGGACTTGGCTAGAAAATACTCAAATTGAAAAATATCAACGCATAAATGAGCAAAGTGAGAATGCACTAGGTAGCAAATATTTAGAGAAATTGAAGGAGAACCATCTACAACAAATAAGTAAAGAAATAAATATAGAATAAATATGCATTATATGAAATACCAAAAAATTATGTTGAGTGCATACGGTTGGACCAAAGATCACACTGGGGGGGTGAATTAGTGTGACAGTAATTTAACCAGTCCTCAGCTTTTCATCAATGAACAATTATGTACCAATGCATCATAACCATTTGCAACATATCAATAAACAAAGTAATGCATCATGAAGCTATCATCACATCAGTAAGACATCAAGAGCCATCACATCCACAAAAATAGACACAAACAGTTACATGGAAACCCATATGGGAGAAAACCACAAATTCTTCTTCTTATTATTCTTCAATTCATTACATAGATTTGTAGGCATCAACTTGTTGGAGGCACCCACCCCTAAAATATGGAAGTTGCTATTTCTATATGGCTACAACCTAATTGGAAAACCAACCTAAAAGTTGTACAAGAAACAACTCACTGTAGGTTACAGTATGATTGAGGCACCAACCTCAATAATGAGCTAGTTCCAACCTAATCTAGGCTCCAACCTAATTGAGGCACCAACATCGATAATGGCAAGCTCCAACTTGCTCTAGACTCCAACCTGATTGAGGCACCAACCTTGATGATGAGAAAATTTAACCTACTCTAGTCTCCAACCTAATTGAGGCACCGGACTTGATGATGACTAGGCTTTGACCTATAATAGGATCCAACCTAAGTGGAGGTACCCAACTCCTTCTTCAACTCCTTGTGGACCTCTTTTCAATATATTTCAAATTGAATCCACCTTCTCTTCAGATAATATAATTTTCGAATTAAATAACCTATTGTTGTATTGTTATCCATGCTCTACTCCAACTACTTCTTGGAACCCATTTTCCCCATATATCCAAAACCACTACAACCTTCTCATAAACTATCAAACTCAGGCAAAAGAGAAATTACGGTCATCAAATATTTATCAATAATGCATTTATGCCTTCAAGATCATCCACCTCTGAGCCCTAATCATTGTGCGTCTTCCAGAATTCAATTTGGACAAATAATGAGCCCATAAACTCAAAATAAAAATTTAAAACCATATAATAAAATTAACCATTATAGGGATGATGGCCGAGCAATCTTAATAGGGATGATGGCTGGAAGATTAGCAGTTGCTAGGTCCCAGCCTTGTCTTCCTAGCCTCCTCAATTCCTTTTTTGTTAAGTCCTAGGGTTTCTTTTATCCCTCTCATTAAGGTTGGTTTTCGATGGTTGGTCCCCCTTTTTCCTCGAGTTTTCTCCCCTTTAATTCCTAGCTCCTATAGTATGAGTTTATTGTATGAGTTATTAATGGGTATTAATTAATTTAGGGCTAATTATCGTAATAACATATTTCTTTTCTGTTATTATTGGGTATATTAGTATTAGATTAATAATATTCAAGAAATAATTTTATTAGATTTGTGTTTTCATAATTTCAATTAGTTATGTATATATATTTGATTACGAATATTCCTTGAGAATTGAAATGATAATTATTAGCCCTTTTCATATATATTTGATAAATAAAACATTTTAACCCTCATAGATAATAATATATTTACCAAATTACATGGTCAATTTGAATAAGATTATTGGAATATATTAATTACTAAATAAATATTGATTAGTTAATAAATACAATTGGATCTTGAGAGAAGATCTAATTTAAAATTGACCATTAAGTTTAAGTGATAAATAAATTTATTATTAATAAATATATGAGGTACCAATGGTAATAAGTTGGGTTTAGTTAGTTTCCTTTTATATATATGCAATTATTATTAACATGCTCATTAAGACTTAATAATATGGATTAATAATATTTAATAAAATAGATTATTTAATTAATATAAATTATATTTATGAACTTTTGATAGAATTTATTATTTAATGGACATTTAGTTTTAAATTAAATTATATTTTATTAATAAACAAATACATTTAGTTAAATTAACAAATAAGATTCCTTTAATATATAATTTAATTTCTAGAAATAATAAATAAAAATTATATATTATTCCTTTTTAGATAGACATATTCATCTATTAATAAACAATTAAATTAGCTAATTTAACAAATTGAATTCTTGAATATTATTTACCTAATTTAGCTTATTTCGAGAAATAATAATAAATTAAATAAATCAAGAATGTTGGGGTTTGACTAGGGTACTTAATAATATTGGATTAATAAAAATATTTAATAAATACAGATTATTAGTAAATATAAATTATTATATTATTTATGAAATTTGATATAATTTATTAATTTAATGGACCATGATAATTAAATAAATTATATATTATTAATAAACAAATACATTTAGTTAAATTAACAAATAAGATTCTTTTAATATATAATTTAATTTCTAGAAATTATAAATAAAATTATTCCTTTTTAAATATACATATACATCTATGAATAAACAATTAAAATTAGCTAATTTAACAAATGAATTCTTTACCTAATTTAGCTTATTACGAAAAATAATATTAAATTAAATAAATCAAGAATGTTAGTGGTTTGACTTGGGTCATTAGGTCAAAATTAGCCGTTGGCAATATAGCCGTTGGAGTCTCTGCACATCCTATTTAACAAGCGAAGCTGGATTGGTTATTCAACTTGTCCTGACGATGAACCACACTGGTTGGTTCGAAACGCGTCGACAAAAGATGGTTTATGTGATTTCGCTGAAGACTCTCTAAACATTGTTATGGATCACAGAAGTCTAAATTCCTTAAAAATGGTCTTATTTTGGCAGCAAGGCTACAAAATGTATCTTGTCAATTGGTTAAACATTCAACATAATGACTTTCAATAATCATAAAAAAATGGTCTAACTTTATTACCCCCGAGACTCAAACTAAGGTCTCAACCGATCCACTACCGATGCCCCTCCAAATGAGCTCAAAAATGAACGTTGTAAACTTATTCTCCCAATGTTGTACTAAATTTGACTTTGAACTAGTGTGAATGTGTGGACCCACCTTACATGCCAAACATTGGTTTGACGTGTTAGGGGTTGTGTGCCAACATATATCATTCAAGCTTTTTGAGGGATAACAACATGGAATGAATTAAACTTGGATATGTGTAATGCCTTGGCCACATCATAATTGTAGATCGAACTAAGGCCCTAAGGTTGATTGGTAATCCTTTGACTTCAACGTGTTTCACCCTTTGACTTGGATCTGACTTTGGTCAATCAAATTGGCCTCCCTCAAGCTTGGACAATGCCTTGTGATACCTATTGGTTGATAATCAAAGTGAGACAACACCTAACCGGCCTTGGGTGTATGATAGGCACGATGCCCCTCGACAACCAGTAAAAATAGTTGAGTCTCCTTTGAACTTGAATAAATAGTGAGAACAAAGAACAAGGCCCCTCTAGGCTTGGGTGAATATTGTGTAGTGAGGATAAGGTGCCTCTAGGATCGGATAAATACTGTGTACTAAGGAAAAAAGCCCCTTCGGGCTTGGGTGAATACTATGTATTGAAAACATAGTGGTCTATTGCTTCGTCTAAATTTATTAAAAGTAATTTATGCTTTGTGAAATATTGTGTTTTGCCTACTAGTTGTTGATTTTGGGTAGCATCGGATGTGATCTAACTCCGAAATTTTGTACAACGAAGGAAACACTCTCACGACTTTGATTTATGGGAATAATTAGGTCTTCCCATTCTTCCAAAATGCCTCTTGGATGAGCATCAAAACCAAAAAATCTTTAGGTTGAAAATGGAAGGTGATTTCCCCACAAATAATCCCAACACACCATCAAAAGCACTTCCTTTTAGGCATTAGTTCTCCTAAATGTTAAAAAATGCTTCAAAAGTACTACTTCTAGGAAACTAGTTTACCTACATAAGGTAGCACTATAGTTCTAATTCATTATGAACTATATGGTGGGGAAGAGATAAGTTTTGCATCACATTTAGTGTTTCTCTAGTTGTATTAATATTTTGATGGCTAAATATTCCGTTTTGAATTTACAAATGGTACCATAAACTATGAATGGATTGGACTCTCTGAAGTTTCATGTGCATAACCTATATTTTTCTAGAAAGAAAACACATGTAAATGTTTTACAATTAAGTTGACCTCATGCTCCACATGTACTTGGATATTTTAAAGCTGTCATTAAAATACCCATAAATGCTTGATGTTTTTGTTCTCGAATCTACAACAAGGCAATACTTTTTCACCTTTACTAGTTTCTCAAATAATACGTAGCTCATTTAAGTTCACAAGAGACCTTGTATGGTTATATATATGCTCCTTGGAATAGGTCTTCATTCCTAATTAGTCATACCACCCACAAAATGAAGCAGGGCAAAGGTTTATGTGCTTTTGATCTTTATAGCTCTTGATCTTTCAACCATATTTCTAATGCTTCTAATGTGTTTTCATCCCACACCTTTTGCCACTAGTGATGGATCTGTAGTTGGGTTCATTCACTGCAATATGGATAAATCGCTAAAAGGGTTGTCCAACGAAGTTGCCATATTGCAATATGGATAAATCGCTAAAAGGGTTGTCCAATGAAGCTGCCATATTTCACTAAGCATTCATAGATATGGATATGGGGTCCTCTCTTATCCTAAAATAAGGATAAATCTGTCGGGGAGAAAATATTACTTGATATATGTAATTATAGTGTTTTACATTGAAAATAAAATTTCATTTGTAATTGAGAAAGTGTATTTACTAATTTTTGGAAACCCTTATGAGAAACTTTTCAACGTGTAACACTACACAACTCTTCTATGAAATAACATTGAATATAAATATAATGATGCTTGCAGAATTGTCCATACACAATGGACATCTCCTTGGACTCTATTCCCTTCTTGAAAGAGACTGGAAATGATATTGATAAATTTCATTTTAAGAGAAAAAAAGAAAAAGAATGAAACAACATATTACCTCCTTTACTTGTATTTGTATGGAAATGGATTTGTACAAAAACTCCTTGAGGAAGATAAAATTGGTAAAGTTTATATTTTAAGAAAACCATAAATTATCATCTAGTTGATTCTCATAAAAATGTCACATTAATAATATCAGAGTAGGTTGAGCATCTTTAATCTTGCATATTATGTTATTAAGGTCATATTGAGTATTTTGATTCTTTCTATTATCCATTTTTTGAAATCTTAATTCAACCATTCTCTTAGTCACATGCTAAGGAAAGAAGTGGAGTGCCATTTTCTTCTTAATTCTTACTATATATAGAGCAGTAAATCTTGAATGGACAAGCCAAACCATGAGACATAAAGCATTGCACTCATTAGTATTACTATGTTTATTGTATTACAAACCCAATGTTAAGTAGAGGCAATTGTATTGTTGAGTTTCTTATATTATAAAAGCAACTTTGAGATGGGTTTCTTATATTATACAAGCAACTCTGAAAAGAGGTGAGGTGGATGTTTTATTTAGGATAGTTCATTGTCAAATATATAAATTTGTTTGTTTAGTGAAATTTTATTTTACTTAAACTTTTATCTATCTTTTCAAAATCTTCTCATGAACGAAAATTTTAACTGAAATTTTGCTAAAAGAAATTACTTTGACAGTAATTTTTAACTACTTAATATCCTCAATTATAATTAGTAATTATGTTAGTTACTAATCAAAGAAAATAGATAAAAAGAATTAATTGTGAAAAAAATTTAAAGTTTGTTTAATAATATCTGACTTTTTAATGGAAACTAAATTTTATTTATTTATGATAAAAAGAAAAAATTATGTTTATTTATGATAAAAGAAATAAAAATGAAACTCTGGCCATTATTTACCAAGTTAATAAGAGATTAACGCAAATAATACTAAAAACAACTTATAAAATATAATAAGATATTAAAATATTTATTGCCGTATTGATATGAAAACATAAGAATCCCCTGGATTAGGGCAATTGCCAAGGAAATGAATAGCATAATCACCACTTTTGCTCTTTGCATTCAAGTTTCTTGATTCCTTGAAACAACCAGAAGAGTTGGACAGGCCACCGTATTTTTGCAACAACAACCAGAGTTGGAGTTGCCTCTAATTGCACCGAATCATCAAGTCCATTCGGCGGCACTGCCATCAAGTTTACTTTCTTCCTTGCAAGAACCCAACAAGTTCAACAACATTAGCTGGAAAGTGTCGGAGACGCCAGGAACGACTACCACTATCAGGCCCAAACGCTACACATGATGATCTCTTTGATGGTTCTGCGCCCAATTCAAGTCATTGCAATTCAAAATTTGAGAACAAATTTTGATATCCTTACATTATTATAATGAACAAAAATAGCGGAATCCAGAGTGCACAAATATTAAGACCTGTGTTGTAGAAATTTTTAATTCCTTTCTGTAGCGTAGCTGGATCAATTTTGAAGAATTTGGGTGAAGTGACAGAGAGCGAATCGATCTGCTGATTCAAAGGAGCCGTGAAGCATCCATGAGCATATCAATGAAACTCAATAAAGTCAAATCCTGCCATTTAAGCCTGTGTAATCATTTGTGCAGACTGGTGGATAAGCCGCCAATCGCATTTGGAGTGGAGAGGCTCATGGAACGAGAAACTGGAAAGACCATTACTGCTAGATTGCCCATGATGAATCTGTTGATTCATATGATATTCTGTAGTGTCTAACGGGAGTACTGCTCTTCTGGAGAGGTTCAGGCGTCAACAGGAAACCGGAAATATTACTATCTAGTGCTTCTTGTGTTTTACTGTTTGGTTTGCCATGCTTGATCGCTGATTAATATTATTGATAGTCTCTTCCGGATCACCTTGTGTTGCGGCTGGGAATTGATGTGCATTAGTATCCATGGTTCTAATGTTACCTGCAGCATGGTTAGCCGCGTTTAAGTGTTGCTTTACTAGCAATGGTACTACACGTAGATGCGGCGTATATACAAAGATCAAAATTAAATTTAAATTACCAGTTATGTTTCAATTTGAAGATGTTTTTGAGATGTTTTCTATCCATTGTGTTTGAAGAAATCAAAGAGCATTATGGCTCAATATGGATGGTTGTTCAGATAGTATGGCAGTTGCGGATATAGGGAAGGATCCCTCATTAGTGGTAGACGTGGAAGTGGTTTCCTAATGAGGTTATGTTACAGATTGGGATGCTGTCCAGTAATTGACTTCGGGAAATCCTTGATTCGGGAATTGAGGAAGGGAACTCAGCAATCCAACTTACCAACTACACCTTTCCCAGAGTTATGAGGCAACTTGATGGAGCAATTAGGAATAAGTTGGATCTCAAAAACTCTATTTAATAGAGTGATCTCAATGTAATCTTTGTGTGAGTGTTTTTGCACATACACCATTTGTGCATAATATATGATTGAGTTTCTGTAATTGTGTTGCTTTAGCCATTTTTATCATTTCTTCCATTATTCTTAAAATCATGAAATCCTAGAGCCTCCCATTGCACGTCAGAACTCTTCAAATTCATTCCACTTTGGTACATGCAATTCGTGTGATGATGATGGTGGATTTGACTATCATGACAAGTAGTCATTAAGGGGGGAGTTGGAAATAGTTAATTCCTACTTGTCTATGGTTGTAATTTCCTAAATGAGGAGTTTGTTCCTACATAATAGGAATAAGCTAAAATATAGTTTCTCCTAGCTTAGTGTGTGGTTGAGAGAATCTCTCAACTACGTCTAAGATAGCATTCCTATCTTGAGACTATTAATTGTATAAATATCTTGTAATCTCCTCATTCATTAATCAATAGAATATATTATTTTGATTGAGCTAATTTTATCTGTAATTGTGTTGCTTTAGCCATTTTTATCATTTCTTCCATTATTCTTAAAATCATGAAATCCTAGAGCCTCCCATTGCACGTCAGAACTCTTCAAATTCATTCCACTTTGGTGGAGTGGAATCGTTGTTGTCCATATCTATGAAGTGGGGCAGCATAAGCTCTTTCCTTCAAGAGGGCATTGCAAGAACGTAATTAATTCAAGAGGGCATTGCATAAGAGATCATGTTATTGAACTCTATCATATTAAGAGCCGCAGCAACAGCAACAACAACCAAAACCAAAAGTCATTACCGGAGAATAGTTGCTCATTCCTCTCGACTATGTGATAATTCATATTGGAAAAGGGAAAATTCGAGAGGGCATTGCATAAAAATGTATTGGAAACATGAAAGAAAAAGTGGCACAGAAGTTGCAGAAGCAGAATGGTAAAACTCTCCCTCCCAGGAAAGTGGAAGAGGGCAGAACATGGAAATGGCTAGAAAACACATAGAAAGAAAAACCACATAAACCCATAGAAAGAAAAACCACATTAACGTAAAATAACTCGTGAAACACACAGCAATATGACTTGCAAAACAACAACAAAGCGATGTGACACAGGTTGCAAAAGCAGAATCATCAAACTACACCTAGATGGTAAATCAAACAGAGCAGTGCAGGGAAATGGCTTGCAACGACAAGTTGCAGAGCAGGAGTGATTAAACACCAACAGGGTTAAACTGAAAAGAGGAATGACAAAAGCTGTAGTCGCAAGATGATTGAAATTCACGAAAGAGAAGTTCGTAAATGATAAAAATAACTCGTAGACACAAAAAGCAAAATGGCACGTAGGTTGTGGAGACCGAATGCTTTGCCCCCACCAAGAGGTAAACTGAATAGTGAAGTGCATCGAAAATTCCTTGTTAGCATAAAGCAGAGTGCCATAGAGGTCGCAGCAACCCCCACCAAACAATAAACTGAAGGTTTGGTGCATAGAAAGGGTGGCTTGCAAGCACAAAAATAAAGTGGCACATAAGTCGCAAAAAACCAGAATGATCAAACTCCAAAGGGTAAGCCCAGGAATGCTGGCATATAAATGTCTTGCAGGGACAGAGAACAAAGAGATACTGAGGTTGCGGAAGCAGAATTATTGACGTCCTCCAAATATTATCTCCAAGGAGGGCAATGGATAAAAATGTTTTCGTACATAACTTTTTTTCCTTCCAGGAAAAAAAACAATGACTTTCATTAATGGAAACAAAAAAGTTACATATAACACGTTGGAGAGAAAATAAAAGTTACATATAACAAGTTGGAAAGAAAACCCTATTGCCACCAAAATCAAGAATAAACAAAAGCTATACACTTAGCCATCAAATATAATCAGGAAACTGATTATTGCAGTGAAAACTAAATCACATCATCACTGAGCAAGACGACAAAAGATATCTAAAACCGATGAAACAAAAAAAACAAAAGAGCTCGAACAGGTCAAAGAAAGATTGTGGACACCAAAGACAAGTAGAGAGCACCTCATAGCTTACTTCCCATGGTGATGCTATACCATTCTTTTCCTCAAATTACATATAACGTGTTAGAAAGAAAATCCTATTGTTGTTAAAACCAAGAATAAACAAAAGCTACACACTTAGCCAACAAATATAATAAAAAAATTCACTATTCTGACAAGGTAGTGAAAACTAAATCACATCCATCACTGAGCAAGAAGACAAAAGATATCTAGCACTGATGGAACAAAAAAAAAACAAAAGAACCTGAACTAACAGATCAAAGAAAAATCGTGGACACCAGATACAAGTAGAGAGCACCTCATAACTTACCTCCTATGGTGAAGCTATACCATTCTTTTCCTCAATATTTTCTTCGGCCTCCAATGTTAGGAGAAATAACACATTTCCCATTATACAACCACTCCTTCTCATACTTGATTGCTCCTTCAAAGAAATCATCAATCTTTGCATCTTTTTGTTGAGAGTAAGACTGAGGTAGCTCTCCCTCTTCCTTAGCTACTTCTATTTATAGCATTAGGGTTTTGTTATTAGGGTTTTGCATCTTTTTGTTGAGAGTAAGACTGAGGTAGCTCTCCCTCTTCCTTGGCTACTTCTATTTATAGCATTAGGGTTTTGTTATTAGGTTTTGTTCTTATACACATTTTTACCCTTTTTTTATTTTTATTTTCCATATATA
>APFE030253553.1:0-11271 GCA_000404065.3 Pinus taeda | reverse complement strand
AATCAGATTTTTATAGGCCATGCAGAAATTTTTTACAGTCACCGGGCGATATTTTCGATCGTCGCGCGATATTTTCCGAAATATCGGCGATATTTCGGAAATTGCGCGATATTTTCAAAAGCCGAAAATATCGCGATATTTTGTCGGCGATATATCGGCTCGCCGAAAATATCGCGATATTTCCGAATATCGCCGATATCTCGGCGATATTATCAACACTGCTGCAGCCTACACCATTTAAAATAATATGTCGAAACAAGAAATTGAACAAGAGAAAGATACAACACAAATGACACAGAGGTTTTTGGACAAATGTCCCTGAAAAAACTCAATGAGGGAAAACCGTTGCAGTAGATCTGAGGGTTTTTATCAGTGTTGTGAAAATCATGATAATATCGGAAAATCACGATTTTTTGAGTTTGGCGATATTATCGCCCAATTTTTACGTTATTTTTTTTTTTTTTTCAAAAAATCGCGAAAACTTGAAAAAATCTTGAATTTTTATTTTTATTTATTTATTTATTTTTTTTATCATTACTTTTTTTTATCCCGATTATTTTATGAGGAGGAGGATCAACAGGAGGAGGAGGTAACACAACCTACCCAGGCTACCCCTGTCACCGGTAGAGGACGTGGTCTACCTCTTGTAGCTCTTAGTTCTTCAGCATCTAGAGCATAGCAGAGTCCACTGTGAACTCCACCGACATCTACATCTAGAGGGAAAAGGAAAGCTATTGCATTTTCTCACAAGAGGGGCAGAGGAAATCAGTAGTATTAGACTTTAGTTATTCGGTTCATTTCATTGTATATGACATTATGACTCATGATATGAGATACATTATTATATTTTTTGTTGATATTTTGAGGCTGAGTTGGGACTCAGGAGTCTGGACTTACTATTCAAGACATGATTCATTGTTATGTGTGATGTAGCACTAGAAATGACATTACAAATCTTATATATTAGTTATTTTATCATATTTATGTGTCAATGTATTTATTTTATGTTGTAGATGCTTTAGATATTAAAAAATTGGAAAGAAATGAATATTTTGTATTTTACGATTTTTTCCCGATTATTTACCAATTTTTCCGATTTTTTCTCGATTTTTTCCCTTGCCGATAATATCGTGATAACGATAACTGCAACATTGGTTTTTATTATCAAGTAGAAGTTATTTCTGAATACAACCATTGGATACCTTGATGGCAATCTAGTACAAAGTATATCACTCGACAGAAGAAATTAGTGAGATTGTCTCACTCTACACTGCAAGTCCCGGCTGATCCGGCAGTTGAACCGAGTCCCCAGCTACTTCTGCGCTGCCCCCTACACAGTCACTATGTGGGCCTGCGTCAGCCACTAAGGTACTGCGTCACCTCTTGGCTAGATTGATTTGCTCTTAGGACCCGACTCCAGCCCTTCCAGCTTGGAACGTCAACCTCCTCAGCAAATTTTAGACCTCTACGTGGAAGGCTTCTGCGCTGCTCTGCGTGGGCCCTGTGTCAACCCTTCCTGGCTCTGCATCACCCTCTCTGGGCACCCTACTGCCTCCTCTGCGTGTCTCTTTGCCTCTCTGTTGAGTATTCTTGGCTTCAGAGAATATCCTCCAGCCAAAACTCTCTCTAACCCTCTGCGCGATCACTACGAAATCACTGCGATGCCACTAGCTTCAACAATTTGATCTGACCGATCAACTCTGTGTGTGTCACCCAAATGACACTCAAGCTTCCTTAAATAATCTTCTCATTGACATTTGATGGCCCAGATTAGAAGCTAATCAATGGCTAAGATCGTTTCTGCTTGATCCTCATCTTCTTCTAGAAGTTACACCCACAGTTAGATTAATACGCATTAATTATTTTAATTTCTTGAGTTTAGACTTAAGGTTACATTAAAAATAATTAATTATTTTAATAAAACTCTCTCCAATTGGAATTTCCCAAAACGATTTCTGGGTTCTTTGAAATACATGTGCCCAGGCCTCCCTACAAAATTTGAGACTTAGAGCACATCCGATGCTACCAAAAATAGACACTCCCTCTTAGCGAGGAATGTGCTCTAGCAATGCCCCCCACTGAAGCATCACTCTGTTCTGTAACATCTCCTTCTGCGCTGTTGATGTCTGACATCCCGTCCACCAACTACTACGCAAATGCTACATCTATACTGCTACTGACCCTGCCATTGTCAACATTGCATCCATACTGCAACTCAACACTGCATCCATACTGCAACTCCCTCTCAATTCTGCATCCATGCTGCTATTGGCATTGCCACTGCCAATACTGCATCTGCACTGCAACCTTCTCCAACTGTTGTTGCTACTGCATCAGCAACAGAAAATCATCCCAAATTACTGAACTAGTGTTCAGTATGATGCATCTCGCTGCTGGAGTCTGACTGTTGTTAGTCTCTGCACTATTGCTGACCTCTACTCTGTGCCATCTGCATTGCTTCCAACTCTGCTTTGTAGTGTTCAATCTCTGGCGCTCCTAGCCATTGCAACTGTCACTCCTACACTCGTCTGCAACAATTGACACTGGTCCATCGTGCTACTACTGATCTGGGCTCCAGTAGCAAGGAATTGATCTGAGAGGTGGGCTCCTCAAGGATCCTGCCCATCTGTAGCTCTTTCGAACTACAACTCTAAATCAGTCCACCTCCCTCTTGGAGGTATCTCAGCTGTCATGAAAAATTACTCCTCGATCTTCGTGGGTGCAGCCTCTGGATTGTGCTTCTCATCTTTGTCTTTCTTCCTGCGAGGACACTCTATTGCGTAGTGACCCATTTCACCACACCTGAAGCATTTGATCTTCGAGACGTCCTTCTTTTTCCTCTGTTGCTCCGGCTACCCCTTGGATGCGAGGGTTGCATTCTCTTCCTCCTCCTTAGGCTTCGACCCACTGCTGTTGCTTCCGTCAAGCTTACACTTGACTAGATCTCTCCTCAACTCTTCTTGCTTGAGAGGTGCCCACATACTATCCTAGTTTGGCAAAGATGCCCTCCCGAGGATGCTCTGGACAAAGACTTGCCACTCTTCTAAGACTAAGTTTAGGGCCAGTCTCACCATCTTGGAACCTTGAGGTGTAGACCCCACAACTACTAACTCGTCTCGGGTCTCCTAAAGCTTTGTGAGGAACGGATCCATGCGCTCCTTCTGCATCTATGCAAATCTCAATTTCTTCTCTAAACACATCTTCCGCTGCTTGGACGATCCTTGATACAATGTTGCCAAGGCATCCCACATCTCCTTAGTAGTCCCTCTGCTAGCGATGTGACAGACTACATGATCCTTTACTCCATCAAGGATCATCCTCTTGGCCTTTGTTATTTCTCCCTTGTACTTCTTCAGCTAATCTGGATCTGGGGGCTCAACCACCACGCTGTCGACATAGACTTTGAGAAAATGCTCATCTAGAAGGCACGACATCCTTGCTTCTAGATCACATAGTTGGATGCCCCATCCACCCTGTCCTGATCTCTCAGTCCACTGGCTTCCTTCTCTGCCACGAAAATGTCGAGCTGCTCCTCTCAGTTTCTTGTTGTTGTTGCTCATGCAATAAGAAAATAGACTTCTTGGAAGGAAGTCTACTAAGGAAAAATTCCCTCAACCGTGCTTCTTCTCTCTCTTCTAACGATTTTTTGCCCAGCAAACTGCTGACAGAAAAGCTGCATCCCACCAACTCCTTCCTCAATGTTGAGGTTTTGCGTTGCTTCCTCTAGCTTGGCAAGATTTCGATTTGGAAGTCTTTCCTCTCTATCGACTCACTTAGAGAGAAACTTTCCTCGAAAATTTAGCCTTCTTGGCTTGGACAACACAACCCCTCTGCGGATTCGATCTGCTACCTCCTACATTTATTCGACCTCCTTCTCTACTCAACGTTGGGATCTTTGGCACTTCTCTTTTTGCTTCACCTGCACTGCTCTAATACCATGTGAAAATTCCTTAAACCCAGAATCCCTATTACAGCAACTGATGATATTTGGTTGATTTGTGGTAGCATCAGATGTGCTCTAGCCACGAAATTTGGTGGAGAGGTTGGGGCACATGAGATCTCCAATACCCAGAAAGGGTTTGGGCAAATTCTAAATAGTTCAAGAAATATTAAACTAATTAATATTTTTAATGGAGTCCCTATGTCTAAACTTAGGGAAATTAAAATATTAATGTGGATTAATATAAAACTGTGTTGGAATAGTCCAAAAGACATGGATCAAGCCAGATCTAATCTTAGTTGTCGATTAGGGACTTAATCTCGGCCGTTGATATGTCAACGAGAAAGTATAAGAGGAGGCTTGAGGGTCACTTGGAGAAGACACTAGAGTGATCAGTCATTCTGTTCTCTAGAGCGGGGTTTGCTAAGAGATATAGAATTAGTGATCGGAAGATGCAGCTGAGGGGCATTTGAGTACAGAGGGACAGAGATAGTGCCGAGAGAGCAGTGCAGTAGCCAAGGAGAGTGACGCAGAGCCAGCCAGGGCTCACGCAGGGCCATGCAGAGGCAGCAGGGAGTTGTGTAGAGCCTCAGAGAGGCTACCGTTGCTAACGCAGAGTGCCAGAGGGCTGACATAGGGCCTCCCAGGGCTGATGTAGACCCATCTGGGGTGACGTGGGGCCAGCATGAGGCAGAGTGGGGCTGACGTAGTCCAGAGAGAGGCTGATGCTAGGGTTTATGGGGAAGATTTGTATTGAGTAGCTGCTAGAAGGATTATTTGGGGTTTTAGCCAAGAGATTTGTCAGAAACTGAGAGGTATTACTGCCAAGGAAATTCTCTGTTGGGTAGGCCAGTTTCGGCACCCAGATTGTACTTTGATATTGCTTAATAAGAAATCCCTCATATAGCTGCACCGGTTTTCCCACATTGGGTTTTTCCAGGGACACTAGTCCTGAAATAATGGTGTCATATGGTGTGTTTGTTTTTGTTTCTTTTAGTTGTTGATCTGTAAAATGTTGAGCATGCACTAGTGTTTATTTTTTGTAAATAACTTGTTAAGTAAAATAATAAGTAGGTAGGAATAAATCAGATAAAGTGCATGGAGGGTTTCTAACTAAGTAAAATTAGAAACTTCAACATGGTATCAGAGGTTGATTGCAGATCACAAGAGGACTAAAGGACATCAGCAGAGCAGAGCAATAACAGCAGGAAACCACTGTCCCGAGGTGACGGAAGCTGTTTCTAGCAGAGCAACAACAAGGGAAGGGTGACGCAGTGCCTGCATCATCAAGGGTGAGCCGAGAAGAGGTAGCGCAGAAGCTAAGGAGGCAAAGGGAGCCTCACGTAGTAGCTGAGAAGGCTAACACAATTGGTTGAGGAGGCCGGATTGCTGGTGTCGGGATTGCGCAGAGCCTAGGAGCTCTCACCTTCATGTTGCTAGGGTTTAGAAGGCTTTGGTAATATTGCAGAGTGGAGCTGGTGAGGTGCTGTAGTCAGAACAATACCTGAAAGAGTAAGGCTAGAGGAGTTGCTATCGAAGGTTTCTAACCGAGGAACCCGGATCAGTGGTGTGGTTGCAGAAGACGATCAGAGTAGGGAGCACTTTGACAGCAACAGAAGGATTTCCAGGAGGAAAATCAGGACTTAGAGGGAGTCCAGAAGAGAACTTCCAGATGGGAAGTAGAGACTCAGAGGAGTCGAACAGAGAACTTCCAGGAGGGAAGTAGGGGAGTATCATGGCACTACACAGAGTAAGCGACCAGGATAGACTGGGCGAAGCGTCGAACTTCGCAGTCTGGAAGGCCATAATCTTATCCGTACTTTACAAGAATCATGTCAAGAACTTTGCCTTGAAGGTAATAGCTATCCCAGTCGACCCCAATGATAATGTCAAGTACAAGGAGGTAATGGCGAGGGCCAAGAGCATTATCCTTGACAGGGTCAAGGATCATGTAGTACCACACATAGTCGAGAAGGAAATGGCATTTGAGATGTGGGAGGCTCTCAAGAAGCTGTACCAGCATACTTCTGGGCAGAGAAGAATGCTGCTTGAGAATTAGTTGAGGTCATATCAGATGAATAAGGGAGAACCGATTGACACCTTCCTCGGAGGACTGAATGAGATCCGAGATCAATTGACTGTTATAGAGATGACACAATCAGAAGCTGATGGTGAGGACAACCCTGAATGTTGTCTCAGAAGACTAGGAGGTATATGTCGAGAGTATACTGGGTAGAGGGACTCTCCCACCTTGGGACGAGATGTGGGCAGCGCTTCGCCAGGAAGAGATCAGACGGCAGTTGAAGACGGGTAGCAGCAGCAAGGGGATCACAGTCAAGCAGGAGGAGGAAGATGTGGCCTTAGCATCTGAGGGAAAGCGGAAGAAGCGGAAGAAGAAAGATCTCTCCAAGATCAAGTGCTTCCACTGTGGGGAGCTGGGTCATTATGCGACCGAGTGTCCAAGGAAGAAGAGTAAGGGAGAGTCTTCCGAGACTAAGGCAGTGCCAGCACGGGCAGAGAAGGAAGTTTTGACAAACGATGACTGTGCCATTAGTGCACACGCACCACTTGAGCGGAAGTGGGGAGACATCGAGCTGTAGTCAGGCAGACTACAGGGGATGAGATACTTGAGGTACCCAACCTCTTGGATTAGACCTTGCTACGGGAGCCCTGAAGAGGAGTAGCAGGACTAGCTGATGTGGGTGGAGATGGATGCAGAGGGAGTGGTAGAGAGAGCTATAGTGCAGGAGTTCCAAGATAGCGCGAGACTAGCAGGCTGCAGCGGTGCGAGAGGCACATGAGTGTTGCACTAGTGCAGGATGGCACAGAGAGGTGTGTAATGGTGCGAGATGCAGGGAATTGTTGCAGCAATGCAGAGGTCAGAGAGGGAGCACTTGTCAGCAGCAGAGGGAGCTTTAGCATCAGTGTGTGTCTCTAGCCCAACAGGGAGGTCAGATTAGGAGATTAGTTACTTACTTCTTAGTAACTGAGTTGCAGTGTAGCAGTGGGCAGCACGATGCAACATGATGAGAGGAGGTGCAGTGCAGATGTAGTGTTGGGAGAAAGGACCAACAACAACACAGATGCAGAGGGAGCTGTCGTACATATGCAACAGTGGCAATGGCAGAACCATGGGAAGCAGTACAGAGTACAACAATGCAGAGGATGTTGGGCAGGAAGGCCTAGCACTAGCACAGGGACCGATGCTGGATGATCAAAGTGATACTCAGTAAGGAGTATTTCTAGAGCACAGTCCTCGCTAAGAGGGAGTGTTGATTTGGGGTAGCATCGGATGTGCTCTAGTCACGAAATTTGGTGGAGAGGTTGTGGCATGTTGACTCTGCTGCCTACACCTACCCACAAGTCAGTGATAAAAGCCTTCAACCCCACAAGGTGTGGCTGGTGGCAGGGAACTCAGAGAAGTGGCTGTCACACTAATCCCGACTCTCTCCATTTGAGCTATCTCCTAGGTTAGTTAAGGGGGGTGGTCCCTAATGAAAAGTTAAGTTAAAAGATGCGAGTTTCTAGGAGAGTGTTATAGTGAAAATGGATTACTTTTAAGGATTTATGAGCAAATATGAAGTGAGCAACTTGAAATAACAATGCCAATCATTAATATGATTAAAAACCATAAAACCAGTGCCTTATAAGGAATTTGCTCAACAATTCAAAGATATATTTGCTCAAAGTAAAATGCAATGCTCTCAAAAGAGAAAACAAAGTCACCCTAAAATGTAAATAAGAATTGTTAGCACAAGATATGTAAGATACAAAATGCTTTTGAGATAATCAACTTTATAAATCAAAACATGTGAAACATATTTTGCCAAAACCCAAAAATTAGTAATTAACTTGGAAATGTAAAAGAAAGGAAGTTCTAAACCAAGACATCAATATGCAATTAGACTTGAAACATGAAAATGAAACACGTGTTTGAAATGATTACAATACTTGCTTTTCGAACAGACTTTGCATATGAAAACTCAAACCATCAAGAGACAAGTAAAATAAATGTAATGGAAAGTGCTTTTGGTTAATTTTATTAATTAGTTCTACAACAAGATTACAATTTAACTCTTCAATCCTCAGACCTCACCCTCGCCCGATGATATGGATCTCACAGTGAGGAGTTAATAGAGGAGTAGAGGATCCCTAAAATGTCTATTTCAACCAACTTATGTTGGAGGTAAAATTTTAATGAGGCTTGGGGCCTTTCTACACTAAAGTGCCTAAATGAAATGCAAATTGTGTTAATTCCCCAAATTAAAATAATGATACATGCAAATGCTTCAAAGAGATTGATTTGCAATGCTTGAGAATGAAATAGTGTTCAACATAAGTTGCAATTATAACTTCAACTAGAGGAATAAGATTAGCTTACAAGTATTGCATGTGTTCCATCGATGAATTAAAATGATACAAGTAATTTGCTTGAAAGTAAAATTTGTTTCAAATAGACAATGACAATAAATTGCTCCAATATTCAAGATAACAATGTAGCATAAAATTGTAGGATGTATTCAAGTGCTCATAAAACAATTTACGAAGGTAAATGGAAACAAATCAAAGTTTGTTAAGAATATAAAATGCTTGCATGTAAATGATGAATTCCCAAAGTAAAGTGTAAGCTTGTAGCTTCAAACAACAATGAGATAGATAATGCAAAGCTCAAATGAAATTGTAACAAACTTTAACTTAATGAAATGTGATAGTGAGGTTGTGTTAATTCCCAATCAAAGAATGCATGTAAGTGAATGAAGTATGAAAGCTTAAACCATGCAAATGTCAATCCACCAAAAAAAAAACTCCCTCTAAATGGGGAGATAGGATACCATGGGAGAAATCCCAAGCTCCCACAAACAAGTTAGATCTTTTATTAATATTACAATGAGAAGAGGGCCCTTCAAAGTTCTCAACTAGACTTCAAGGAGAGTCCTCACAATAATTGCTTTAAACATGGACACTAGACCTCCTTTCTTGAGAAAGTAGTGACAGGATCTCAAAAAACTTATGCAAGGGAAACAAGGTGTGAGTTTCCTCCAAATGCCCACGGCTTAAAGAGGAAAATGGGTAGCCCTCTAGTGAACTTGACTTGGCCAAAATAAGCCTCAAAAGGGCTCACGACATCCTTGGAAATCGAACCCCCAACGCTTGCCAAAGGTCCTACAAACACTTGTTAGATGTTACAGGAAGTTGCTCTTCAAAATCTGCCACACAAGAGTTAGCAAACAATCCAAACAATGGCTGCAAAATAAGTTAAGTATTAATGGAAAATTTAGCAAGATAAAATGTATATCTACAATTATAATTTACAAAAGGCTAAGCAAAAGAGTGAGAGTAAACTCTCGTTTTTGCTGAGCCATCTTCAAGCTCTTAGATAGCAAATGAAAGAAATGAAGTATAATGTTTCTTAAAAGAGATTTAAGTTTAGAAGTTCTCGGCTTGTGTACAAGCTATGTGCCAAAATCCCTGCAAAACCACTTTGTAAGATAAGACTATGAAGGTTCAAAGAACAAATGAGAGCTCTTTTAAGAATGTATCAAGAGTGGGTTGGTCTTGTTGACCATTACGTGTCAACTACCCTTATCTGTACACCCTCTTTTCTTCGCAAAAGGGTAGCGCTTGATTGACGTGTCCGTGCCATTCGACAGTCACCGTCGACCTTATCATATTATGTTGTAAACCCATTCTGCATGTGTGAATTGTAAATAATCTTAGCAAAGCTTAGTCATGTATGAAAATTGCCTAGGTGGACCTAATTTTTTAGTGATAATCTACGTTCCGAAAGGTTTTTGTCTCACTGATCCATGATCGGCAGAGTTTTCCTTCAACCTAACCCCAAAGCTGGAATGAATTTTGTCATTAGAATCTTAGGGGAATCCTAGTGCATTGATCTGCTAGATTATAGTTGGTCGGAGAATTGGGTGATCTATGAGGGTCTATGTCAAATGGGTTTTCCCCCTTGAGATGTAAAATTGTAAAAGTCATGATGTAAAGTGTTTTGAGGTTGGGAACTGTTTTAATCCCCTCATAAGTCACTAAGTCCTAGGACCTAGGGAATTTTTTTCCAAAGGCTAAGTTCGAGGGATCCTTAAAAATTAAAAAATTTAAAAAAATATAAAAATTAGAATAAATAAATAAAAATTAATATTTTTTTTTTAAATAATAAAAAATAATAAATAAATAAAATTTTAAAATAAAAAATATTAATAAGTCAAATTTTGAAAACAAATGCAAAATTTTATTTTTTAATTTATTAAAATTTCGACGGATGAGATTAAAAGATATCTTGATCCTCATCAATAGTCGAGATCATTTTGACATGGATCACTCGAACTAGTCGTTGGGATTTTTTCCTTTAAATAGGGTGTTAGGGGTTGTTTGAGAAGAGATTGGATCTGAGAGTCTGGTGCTAAAGAAAGCTCTCTTGTAGTAATTTTTTGTGCAATAAAGAAAGACTTTGGTGTTAAAAATCTTGCTGGTGTTACTCTTCTGGAAATGCTGTAAGATTGTTTTATTTTTCTGCATAATCTTATTTTCAGTCATTGATAATAGCTTGATGAAGATTGATTCAGGCACAGGTATCTTGTCTGATCTCTGGGGTTTGAACGATAGTTTAGATTATGAAAATATAATGGCAGTTATCTCCATTGATCTGGATTTCATTATTGTTTTCTCCACTAGTTATGGTTGATTTTACCTGTGCAGGAAATCTTAAATTTTGAGTTTACTGGGCATTAGGGGAAGTTCTCAGCTGACCCAGCCAATTCCCGGATTGTGTTTTCTGAAAGAGCCTAGCTAGTTTTTAATCCCGAGCTTATCATCTGAATTTTTTTTAATGAATGCATGAAGGGTTTTCTGAAGTGTCTCACATTAAAATTTAAATTCTGAAAATATTTATGTGGCATAACGAGAAATTTGGCTATTTTAGAGTCTGCAGTTTGTGAATATTGTAATTATTTAGTTAGGGTTTTCAGTTTCGTTTCTTGCACATATTATCTTTGGGTGTTCTGTTTTACCATTACAGGTTGCAGGTTACAAGTCTGAGGAGAAATTTTTGTTTGAAGCCAGATCTAGGCCCTAGAGGGTAAGATCTGGCCTCAGGATCAGTTCTTGCAGGTTTTTTGCTGAAGAAATTCGAGATTCTCCAAGCTATCTGTTTGCTGGGGTTTCATTTAAAATTGCTTTCCAAAAATGGTTTTTTGTTGAAGAAATTCGAGATTCTCCAAGCTATCTGTTTGCTGGGGTTTCATTTAAAATTGCTTTCCAAAAATATCAACCAGCAATCTTGCATTCCAAGGGTTTTAAAATCATTCATTTTCAGATCTAAA
>APFE030253550.1:0-25137 GCA_000404065.3 Pinus taeda | reverse complement strand
TGATCCTTCGTGCCTGCCTCAAGGGTCATTTCCTAGTCCTTGACGATCTCCATGTAGCTTTGTATTCCATCTATTTGCCAATTCTTTACTGGGATATCCTCCATTTCAACTTCAATATACTTCTCCTTAGGGATGTTATCCTTGACTAGGTTGTTCCCACGTTCTTCTCCACTTCCTCAAGGATTTTGAAGCTATTATGTCTTGTATGTTTGCCTTTGCTTGTTTTCTTATTTTATATTTTTCCCCCTTTCCCTTTGCCTCCAACCTTGGTAAAACCCTCATGATCTTTGTCCATAGGGATCTTTCCACTATTTTCCATATAGTTTGTGGGGCAATCTCTGAATACATGGCCATCTTCATGACATTTATAGCATTTGAAAGGTATGTGCTCATAGTCTACCATTTGCATCCATTCCTCATCATATACCTCTAAGATTATTTCATCTGGGAGGGCTCCAGATAGATCCATTTCCACACATATTCTAGCGAAGGAGGTATATTTACCTTTGAGAGTTGCTTCTGATTTTTCAAAAAATGCCCTAGCTTGTTGCCTATGATTTTTAGTGACTCTGGTTGCCAGTAGTCCAGAGGTAGTGAGTACAATCTGTTCCAAACTAGTACAGATGTGACTGTTTCTTATTCTGGGACAAAGTTCATTGTCCATGACCACATGTAAAGTCTTGTTATAGCATCGAAGTATGGTCCCCCTTCAAACACTCTATTCTTGTCCTCTAGGCTTGAAAACACAACTGTGAAGAAACCCTTTCAACCCAGATACAAATGTATCTCTCCTTTGGGCTTCCAGTGGCTCTTGATCTAGATGTGTAAAGCTCTCTCTATTGGCCATATTACCATAAACTTGCAGATGATCACATGTTATCTGATATGGTTCCTATGTGCTTGAATTTTTGGATCACTTAATATGACCCTTGGGATGATGCTCGATTTGGGCTTGCATGCTCTCATAGTTTTCATTTGACGCATTTTCTTGATACTGCCTCCCTTCTCCCTTTCTAGACCAGAGGCTTGTTGTTCTTCTTCTTGATTTGGAATTTCATTGCATCCCACTATTTCCTTTCCTCTTTTTCATGTAGCCTTTTCCATCGGTATTTTGAATTGTTTCCCTCCTGCCTCCCTGTCTCCCTTTGTGACAGCTTGACTATAGGAGGGAGAAGCGCTTCCTCCTGCGCGACCCACCATGAAACCCTAAAACCAAAACTGGTGCCAACTTCATGTTTTTCTCAAGTTGTAGAGAATTTCCAAGCTAATCAACCATAAAGTCTTTTTGTTATTGATTTTCACTGTTAATTTTACTAATAATTTTTTTACAATTTTTTTTAGATTTAATTAAAACTAAAAATAAAATAAATTTATTGCATAGTAAAAATGTCACTATTGATTTTACTAATAATTTTTTTTTTACAATCTCTCTTCCTATTTACATTTAACTAAAATTTAGAGAAAAAAATACAATGCTTACCTTAAATCCTTGCTTCTTCTTGCTTATGCGATTGCAAAGTTTCACCTTAGGGTTTAGCTCTCTCTACCACTTCATAATTAGGACTTCTCATTTTAGGCATATTATATTTAATGGGTTTGTGTTACTATATAAGGCATTTGACATGTAAAGCAAGGGGACCACTTATTGAATCAGATCCAAACCCTATTGGCCTTGTGCATTTTTTTTTTAAAATATGTTTATCAGTGTGCCCTATTTAATATAACACATTGGTGTGCCACTACCAAATAACATTGTTAAATCCAAAAAACTTGTGTTTAAGTTTTATATTTTTGTTTCTTATTGTGATGGAAGTTCTTTTATTATTACATATTGCACCATCATAATTTAAAGTTATTTAAAAAAAAGTCACCATTGGTGCTCAAGAATTAAATTCCCTAATGTGTTTATGCACATAAGTGCATGAGTTACCAAACCTCTTTCTAGGTTAAAACTATGTGATTTATTTATGAATCATATTTAATGGCTTCTGTATTGAATGACACCTATTGTATATTGATAAAAACATGTCTGAGAAGTCCTCAATTAACAAAAATACCAATCAACACAATGATAACACATCCAAAAAAGTACAAAATGCAAGTTCTTTGTAAATTCTTAATAAAATTAATATGTTTGAACTATATGTATGCTTAATTAATATGTATTGGTTAGTGTTTGTCATCCAGAGCCACAAAATGAGGAAGCTTGATAAGATTATTTCTAATATAAGGGCATACGAGCATAAAATCTTGATGGAAAAATTGCAGAAGGATGAATCGGGTGAATGAAAAAATACTATTCAATATGAGTTTTTTATTTTATTTTTTATTAATAATATACTTAAGAATATTAGATAACATGTTTCAAACAATCTATTAATTCACATACGTTTCATGTTCTGTAGGGACCAACAACGAAGGAAAATATTTTTTTTTTAAGAAAATAAAAATTATAGTACATGTAAAGAGCAACGAATTGGCCCTCTGCTCATCTGGAGTGGCCTTGAAGGTTAATGAAATGGGGAAAAACTTTTACAAAACTATGAGTGATAACTGGAATGAACATAAATACATAATTTCCACTTACAATATACAAATCAATCAAATGATTCCAAGAACCAAGTTATATTTAAACTACAAGAAATATTTCCAGAGCAATAGTCAGTGAGACCTATTAGACTTGCAATAGAAAAACTATACAAAAAAAAGAATAATTCAAAAAGTAATATTCCTAATTAAAATGATTTTATAGAATTATGTGTATATATTACTACAAAGTATTCATTTATTAATATTAATTTTGTTATATTTCATTTTCATATATCAATATAAAAATAGTTTATTACTTTTTTCAGAAAGATTATGAAAATCGAAAAGGATCAATGAGATGATATCTGAAACATGCCAATAACAATGTTCAAAAAAGTGTACAAGGATATGGTAAAATAAATGGACATAATTGCATCACAGGAGGAGACATCAAGTATTTGCTTGTAGAAAAGAAAACAAAATGGAACCCATTCAACACATAGAACGAGACGACAATGAAGAAAAGGGTTGATATTAAAGTTTGTGAGTAGTTGTTAATATTTCATTATAATAACTTAAGATTTTATTTTTTTATATTTTAAGTTGTTTTACAATAACCATCCTTGAATGTCTTCAAATAGGTGCTAAAATACAAAGAAGAGCCATCGGAAGAATTGATTGAGATTAGGTTAAACACATGTTGTGAGTAAACTAGTATAGGTGGGGCCAAAATATGATGGATATTCATTGGGTATTCGACTTATTTTCATTGGTTTTATGACACATTAGAGATGAGAAAATCAACCCTGTAAATGTATCAAATGATTAAAACTTTATTAAGCATGAAATATTTGATGGGAAATCATCGAATAGCTAATGCCAAAAATGGTCGAAAATGTCATTAAAAATATGGCGCTTTGAGGTCAAGTTTTTTATGCTCACCTACATTACATATGAGACGGGGAAAATGTTGGTTGCAATGCCCACATTCTTTGGATATACAAGAGGAAAAAATTGAATATCCTCTACCTAAGATGGAAAAATGGTACTGCTTTAATGTCAGCTATTCAACACCTTATTACTGTAGCCTGACGGGACCCGATGGTTCGTTCCGTCGGTATGGAGTATCAAGTCTGATAGTTAATCATCATATATTCAAATGTAAAATATTTTTTTGTGATGGGATTGTTATAGCTCCACCTCCCTAAATACCAATAATGGTGACATTTTTCATTAGATATCCAATGACTTTAGTCTAGTTCGACGGGACTGTCCGATAGTTTAACGTTGGATAATCAACTATAGAATTTTTTTTGTGATAGGGATGTTATATCTTCGATGCTTTCTTCCATCTGTAGAGAGTTGAATATCCAATGGTTTTCCCATTGATGAAGATTCATATACTCAATGGTTTCCACATACCATCGAATATCTAATGGGATTCTGCACATTAAGAAAAAAATATATAATTTGTTGGTTCCAAAATTTCCCTATTGCAAAGATACCTTTCCCTATTGCATAGATGAGCCTAGTACATGTATATTTCTTAAGAAAGGGTTATGACTATTATAAACTATAAACAATAATAAAAGCTACATTGTGGCTACTCCCTATCATAGTAAATATTATTGAGACTTTTGGTTAAGAAACAAAGACACAACAAGTCATGGAAATAATCCTATGTGGAACATAAATGTTGTCCATTCCACAACCATGAATCTCCAAAACCATAGTTCTAGCTTAAATAATCATTTGAAGTCAAACTACTTCTCGTAGATCCTAGAACTATTTGTGAGAAAAATATGTTTGTTATTTAGTGTCACTAAAACTTTCATTGGTTGTATGTGTGTGATAATTCACATTGTTGAAACTCATGTTTACCAAAAGTAAGTCATGTTCCCTACAAGCAACATCACTCTACTTTAGGGACCTAGTAGCAGACAAGGGCTAAGAGAAATTTCATTGTGCATATATTAGAGCTTAGAAAACCATATCATTATAGGCAAAATGGCACGACAAGACCAAGAATATGCCCATGCATTTGATTTACCACATTTCGCTATTTCCTAATCCTCGTGCCCAAACAATTGTTGGCCAGATTGTTTTGTGTTATTGACGTCCATCCACGTGCATAACTCAAGTCTTACTTCACTCCCTAAGATCAAACAAGTACGAAACATTTTTTTCTTTAAAATCATGGATAGCTCACCACCTATCTCATTTTTTGTAGTGCAAATGATCCTCTCTCCTCCTTTTGTAGAATGTGGTCAAGTTTTTATGTAAGATATATCTTGAGGTTGTATTATTGGTTGAGAATTGGTAGCTAGATATCCATGATTAGTTTCTAGTTCTTTCAGGGATATAATCACATAAATAATGGTTTCATTAGCTTTGGTGGTTTCCAATTCACCACTATGTCATACCAACAAAAGGAGAATGTTGTTGGGGTTGTTTTTAGGTTTGAACAACATTAGGAAATTATTTTCAAGGAGTATAAACAATAGAATTCTACATGTTGAAAGTGTTCTTCAGAGTTGTATTAGTAGTTATAGTATGGTTATTGTTTTTCTATGTTAGTTTTATTCTATTTCTATTGTTAAAATCTTGGCCTCTAGTGGTCACACCCATGACTTCTTCCTCTTCAACCCAACCTAACGATACACTACTTTGAGAAAGTATTTACCATGTATATGTTATGTGGGAGATGTTAGTTGTGACATAATGTGGGCCCATAAATACAAAAAGATAAATATTCTGTTTATATGAATTATGAAGAGAAATCAATCCCACTAATTCAATATTCTCCATAATGGTTTACCAAGTAGAAATAAAGGGTGGTTAACTAAAGATTTGGAGTTTAATAAATATATGTAACCGTTTATTCATTTGAATTAATCTTTCTTGTGTGTTGGAAAATATACAAGCTCCCCCCAAAAAATGATGGATGGAATTCAATCATAGGAAAAACTTCGGTACTTGTTTCCAATCTAGGCATCCTCTTGGTGAGAAGGCATTCTGGCTCACACCAAAAATGATATATGAAACATTTTGCAATATGCAAGAAAACATGTGGTTAGGCTAGTTAAAAATTTATTTTGGAGGAACAAATACAGTGGAAGAAAAGGCCGAGGGTATAAAATAGTGAAGACAATGTATGTATATCCTTTTACTTTTATAAAAAAATGTTGTAGTGTTGATTTTTTTCCAAACAGTAACTAGCTAAATTCTGAACAAATACATGGTATGCTTTTTTGTGGTTGTAAACTACATTTGTGTTAAATCTCCTAGAAAGGTTGGTGTATGTGCCTATGATTGGATTTTTTTCCAAATTCACTATAACTAATGCAAACCAAACCCAAAGATAATCTATAACCTATATCCACCACTTGTCATATTAGTAATTTCATCCGTGATTATAACTAAAACATAAATTATTGACAGTTTTTCCATTATGGATGTTTGGATTGAATAATTAACACAAAATTTATATAGACTTTATTATGAAACCAACTCACAAAATAGAAGAAGATATAGATCAATGACTTCAAAATAAGCCTCTTGGAGGGGGAAACCTCATTTACATTACACAAATGAACAATTATTGGATGATGCAAATGAAAATACCTCCTTTATATATATAGGAGTCTAAGGGTCACAATACAATTAGAGCCGACATAACAATAATAATGTAAGTGAAAAATAATAACAATAGTGGGTTTCTGTGGGGCACAATAATAACAATATGAGGACTGCATGTGAACAACAATACAATAAGGGGGTTGCACTAATAAAAATAAGGGGCTACACTAGTAGTATAGGGACCTAACATGCCACTCTCCTTCAAAAAGTATTACCCTCAATGCTTAAGTAGTTCTGGATGCTTCTGTATAAAATTCTCACCCTCCCATGCATAATCTTGAGTGGTTAAGTTCTTCCAATTGATGAGATACTTTGAAGTTGATCAATATCGTAGCTATTAGGTTCTTATTTCCATGACTTGAATAGGTTCCAATAAGATTTTTCCTTCCTCATCATGTTTTGGAAATATTGTTTGAAATGGGAGCTTGTCACCTCTATCCATGTTTAAGCCTAAAACGAGGAAAACTAGGTGCAGTCGAGAAGGTGTAGGAAGCTCCAATTGGTATGCCATATTACCAATCTTTTGCAACACCTTGTAAGGACCATAATAATTTGATGATAATTTATTATCCTTCTTAGATTGCTTGAGGGACATTTGTTTGTATGGTTGTTGGCTTATTGGGCCCTGACCCAGGTTTGGAAAATTTTTTAGCCAAACATCTCATACTACCGGCCCTTTCCGCAACAATCTGCGGAGCATAGACTGAAGTCTCACTTGAGGCAGTATGGGAGGGTGCTGGAACGAGGTTTCTGCACCCTAGGGATTTCTTGATGAGGACCGGAGAATTCACAACCCGATCTATGCACTTTTGTTATTCCGTGCATTAGACTAGACTTTGTGAAGATCCTTGAAGGGGAGTTTCTTAGATCCTTAGTCTTATTATTGTTATTATAGGCTTGATTTATTCTTTAAGGTCTTTAAGCAACATTTAACATTTTAACCCAGTGTACACAGTCATAAATCTTAATTATACTTCATAAAATCATAACATAAGCATAAACATTCAGATTTGCAATCAGATACACAATAATTTAGAAACACTTATCTTTATTAATCTTCCATTCAATACATTCTACTTTCCACCCTGCGCACATAGCTGTAGGTTTCCATGTATACAACTATGCACTCTACCAGGCCTCTGTGCACGCAACTATAGAGCCTATTCTACCCCCTACTACTCGTGACTTGGACTTACGGACTCAGAGCACTTTTGCTTTCACAAACCCATACCTCAAAGCTATCTTTTCAAAAAAACTATCTCCTAATCCTAGATCCTTGCTTTATTTATACATTCCCATGGTCTGCGGACCATGGGAAAGCCAACAAATTCTAGATTAATCTATAACATTTTAGGGCGGACTACCCTTGGACTTAACCTATTACAATTCGCGCTCTATGCACTTCGTAGAACCTTTACCATACCTTTACCCAAAATTTCAAACTTTGAGCCCCAAAACTATTACGGGGCGTCCACTACCTAATAGGCCCCCAACACAATCATCATGACTTGTCCCGAGTCACTTGTCGGTGTGGTTAGATGTGTTGTCAAGAATTTGTGGTTAAACATCCCTGTGAGTGACATAATTCACCTCATCGTTCCATCCATGCTTCGTGCATGCTTCTTCAAGCTCCTACTTGTTCCCTGAATCGATGACCCTCATTCTGCTCTACTTAGTTAACACAAAGCGGATCCTTCTAGGATTTTAGCTCTAGCTGAGATGCCAGAGCCAAAAAATCTTTGTGCAGGTATAGCAAGTTTGTTGTCTGGTCCGATATACTAAATATTTATTACACCTTGTGTTGCAATTTTTCAAGAAAGATGTTGTTGTCCACGAGATCCCAATCTTCAACGCTTGTCAGGGATGAGCTTGCAAGCATAATTCCATCATTTGTCTCAGAATCCACTATATTTCGCATAGCTTTCGTAGATTTCTTGTCAATATGTGGTTTGTGGAGTGGCATCCGGACTGGTCTTGCTACTTGTTTGAGAATTTCTGGTACATCTCCCACCGTCGGCATTGAGTGCAACATGGTGCCCCTAGCTTGCAACATTGCAGTATTCAAAAGGTCTTGCATCTCTACTCAGCTCTGTCTTCCACCATCAAGGTTCATGGGTTTCATATCTAGCCTCCAGATACTATAATTTATGTCATAGGTGTCCCACTACGATTTATAGCCTTGTCGAAATACAAATTCCATCATTCCCTCCTTTTCTGGCCTATTAATGCTATATTGACCATTCATTGCTTGTACTTCATAACTCAATTGCCCGCCACCTGCTCCTTTTCGTCATAACTTGGGCATCTTGTCATGAATAGTGATGGAAACAGTCACTTCCTTGCTTGTCCACGTAGCAGCGCACCCTGTTCTGAGAAATTGTGACCCTTGTGGTATACCGTTCTACGTGTACCCCTATGGTCATGCAGCTCCCTGAAAGACTACTTTATCATCCTGCGCTCTCTTTCAATTATTCAGAGCGGTGAAACCATGCCTTGGGTAATTAGTCAGCCCATCGACTTGCCCGTGTGGAGCTTTAGGCAACAACCATTTACTCTTCTAGGGAAGGGCTCTCCATTAAGCTTGCTGAGCTGGACCACGCCTCCATTTGTAACTTCTTTGATGACATATGGTCCTAATGTTATACAAAACAATGAGCTCCTCATCAACTCAGAGGTGAAAGACAGGATAACTAAAGAAAAGATCACAATTGCAGGCCTTAATTCCACACTAACACTGTTTGCACACTAAAAACCTACTTTATAAAGCTTGTTACCAAGCCTAAAGGAGCGTTAGTGACCCCACTAACTCATGTTACTAGTGAAGGGGCAGCGTTAGTGAAACTAAGGGAAGTTCAGTGGGTCAAGCCAACTAATTGACTCACAAATATCTAGATATTTATCTGTAAATTTTCTCAAGAAAAGCAAGGAAACATCCAAAATCAAGATATTTGGAGGATTTCTAATCTAATAAAAGAAGGAAAATGGGAAGAGCTTAAAAGTGGAGCAAGTTCATTGCTTTTTCCCTAGTGAACTCTAGGAGGAGCTTGGCAACCCTAACTGATTGCTATATAATCAAAGGGAGGGTTATTGTGAAAAGGGTCAGAGCATTCGAAAGGATAGCCCACTAAGCTATTGTGAACTGTCATACACTTAAAGAAATGAGCTGAAAGAGAGAGAGAGAGAGAGAGAGAGAGAGACAGAGACAGAGACAGAGAGAGAGACAGAAGAAGAAGGGGCAATGGAAGGCTAATACAATGAATGGTTGTAATCACTCTTCCATTATAAATACGGAATTGTAGTTGTGTTCCCTACTCCATATTATCGGTAACATTGTTCATTGAATTGTTCATTTTGATACTTGTCAAGTTGAGTAGTTTAAGTTGTATAAAATTATATGTTCATTGTGCATTCTTATATTAATTTTCAATATTTTATGCTATGATTTTGTTTTCCTTTCCTTTGTGCAGGAATTGTCTTGGAGCTGGCTTTGAAGGAGTTCTTCTTGGCTGCATAGCGACCTCCAAACAAATCTAGAAGGAGACTTGAGGTAATCCTCTTTCCATACTTTGTCAACTTATATTTGATAGATGAACATGTGTATAACTTGGTGGCTTCTATAGATAATCTAAGTTATACACATGTTCATCTATCAAATATAAGTTGACAAAGTATGGAAAGAGGATTACCTCAAGTCTCCTTCTAGATTTGTTTAGAGATCACTATGCAACCAAGAAGAACTCCTTCAAGGTTGGCCCCAATACAATTCTTGCACAAAGGAAAGGCAAACACAATCACAACATACAATATTGAAAACTAATATAAGAATGCACATTGAACATATATTTGTATACAACTTGAACTACTCAACTCGACAAGTATTGAAATGAACAACTCAATGAACAATGTTACCGACACTATGGAGTAGGGAACACAACTGCAGTTATGTATTTATAATGGAAGAGTGATTACAACCATCCATTGTATCAGCCTTCCCTTGCCCCTTCTTCTTCTCTCTCTCTCTCTTTTAGCTCAGTTCTTCAAGTGTACGACAGTTCACAACAACTTAGTGGGCTATCCTTCCAAACGCTTTGACCCTTTTCACAATAACCCTCACTTTGCTTATATAGCAATCGAGTTAGGGTTGCCAAGCTCCTCCTAGAGTTCACTAGGAAAAAAGCAATGAGCTTGCTCCGCTTTTCAGCTCTTTCCCATTTGCCTTCTTTTCTTAGATTAGAAATCCTCCAAATATGTTAATTTTGCATGTTTCCTTGCTTTTCTTGAGAAAATTTAGGGATAAATATCTAGATATTTGTGAGTTAATTCATTGGCGTGACCCATTGGACTTCCCTTAGTTTCACTAACACTGCCCCTTCACTAGTAACATGAGTTAGTGGGGTCATTAATGCTCCTTTAGGCCTGGTAACAAGCTTTATAAAGCAGGTTTTCAGTGTTCAAATAGTGTTAGTGTGGAATCAAGGCCTGCAACTGTGGTCTTTGCTTTAGTCATCTTGTCTTTCACCTCTGAGTTGATGAGAAGGTCATTTTGTTGTATAACACCTAACCATTACATCTGAAGTTTGCTAGGGAATTTCTCGAACTTGCTGTCATATAGTAATAATAAATCATTTTCTTTCAATGTGCGCAACTTGATATGGTGATCATGCCAAGCCTTTTCATGTTGCTTTTGTTCTTGCTGATGGAATCCACCAAAAACTGTTCCTCCTCTAGTTCTTCCAGTTGCACAAGCCTTTCTTCCAATGCTCCACGGTCGACCATGCCTATTATTGTTGTGATTCACAAACTAGGTACAATATATTCCATCGACATGATGGCTTCCGTTCCGTAGACTAACCGGAAAGGTGTCTGACCCACGAATTTCTTGCAAGTGGTCCAGTATGCCCATAACACAACAGGTACATGAAAATCCTAGTCATTGCACTTCGCATTATAGATCTTGGTCAACACAGTCTCTAAGATATTATTAAATTCTTCCACTATCCCATTCACTTATGGATGATACGACGTACTTTGTTGATGATATACGTGGAATTCCTTAGTGAGTGTGCTGATAGTTTCATTTAGGAAGTGGGTCCCGTGGTTGCTCATTAGTATTTTTGGACATCCAAACTGTGTCAACACATTCTTGAACAAGAATTCACAGCTGTAGTGGCTATGTAGTCCTTAACTGGTTGTGCTTCCACCCATCAAGTCACGTATCGGTTGTAGTGATGATATAGCATGCACCCGTCTTCCCTTGAGGCGTGATGGGCCCCACAATGTGATCTTCCATTTTTTGAACAATTGCAGCGTCACATGTGGACTGAGTGGCATTTAATCCCTTCGCAATGGTCTCTCGGTTTGTTGACATATGTCACAGGCCTAATAGTACACTTTTGAGTCTTGATGTAGAGTTGGCCACCATAGTCTGGCATGAAGAATCTTCTGCACTGTTGCATGTCCTGGGTAATGTTCTCCTACAACCCCTCTATGTACTTCCACAAGGATCTATCCCTGTTCAAATTCAGGAACATATCTTCTTAATATTTTATCATTTCCCATTTTGTAGAGGTGCCCCGCAATAATAGTGAAATCCGCAGCATGTATCACTAACTCTTTCTTTTACTGAACTGAATACCCCTGTGGCATGATCCTGGTGGTTAAGAAGTGGATTATACCTTCAAAGTGACCATGTGCGACGCGTACTACATAGAGTTGTGCATCAGGTAGTCCTTCCTCTAAATTTGTTGGCTCCTCACTATTCTCAATTCAGGACATGTGATCTGGACCTGCGTTTAGGCATCCTGGCTTTGCGACGACCTCAAAGTCATATTCTTGGAACACTAACAACCATCGACAGATACAACCTCCCAACACAAGATTATTCACCAGGTGTTTTAGTGCGGAGTGATTAGTATACATTTTGAAATTCCCACGGAGTAGATAGTGGCAGTATTTCTAGAGTGCATATAACATCGCCAATCCCTCGCGCTCAATGGTGGAGTAATTATTTTTTGCATAACCCTTAACAAACTTTCGGTAGTACCTAGTGTCTCCCAATGTGGTGTGGAGTTGTTTGACACTGTGTGCTGCTTGCAGATTGAGTATGACAACAATTTTTATAGGATCCACCATCAGGCCCTGTTTGCAGACCACATGGTCGAGAAAATTTATGAAAGGAATGAGGAAGGTACACTTCTTAATATTTAGCGCAATATGGTGTCGTCAACATGTATCCAGCATCAATCGTAATCTTGTCTCATGTTTCTTGACTAGCCCAAATATTGTCCAATCATCAAAATAAACCTCCAAAAATTGATGAATGAATTCCTTGAACGCAGCCACTACTACATGTGAAAATATTGCTGGTGCGTTCTTCAATCTGGAGGGCATCATAATGTACTGAAAACATCCCCATTCGACCGCAAAGGTGGTCTTGCTCCTATCTTTTGGTGAGATCTTGATCTGGTGATATCCTGAGAACCCATCTATGAATGAGTACGCTTCCTATCCACCAACATTCTCCAAGACTTCATCCGTAAACGGGGTTGGGAATGGGTCAAGAACACAAGAATCATTCAGTTTTTGAAGATCCTTGCAGATTCAAATTTTTCCCTTCTGTTTCTTCTCTTTTACTATCATAGGACTCACCCAGTCAGATTCTTCGACAGGTTTAATAATTCCTGCTGCAAACATCTTGTCAAATTCTTCGTAGAAGTTTTCCTTATATTTCGGATTCAAATGGTAGGGGCACTACTTAATCGGCTTCACGTCCAGCTTCAAATTTATCTTCATCACCCCTAGGTTGCCCAAAATCCCCTTTAGTTTTGTTAGTTTGGTCGGGAGTAAGTTTTGATACTCGTGCAGTAACTCAACAACTTTATCCACCATGGCATCATCCTAATAGTCCCCCAGAGTCATGTACTTTGGCTCCTCCTCTATACCAATGTTCACTTGTTTTGTTTTTAGTGGCGTTGTGATATCAGGATCCTCGATCATTGGTCCTTGAACTTCGCAGCTCCCTTTCATTTATGGAATGTTAATATTTTGGGGATCATCCTCGTCATCCTCCACCTGCAGGTTGTAACATTATAAGGCATGGCTTAACTGATGTGTCCATTTTGGTCGAATGATTTCTTTTGGTTCCTGCGGTAATTTGAAGATAGTAGCTTTGAAAAATTGTAGCGCATTGTCAATGGTATCCATCCATTGGTCCTCAGATAAGAATGTTAGTAAAAACCGTTCGTGCAATATATCGCATTCGCCCGTACCATGTCAGAGCTCTGTTTCATTATACCAGTTTATGGGGATGACATCCAAGGTATGATAAAATAAATGTACCCATTTAGGCTGGGGCTCTTCTCCATAGGCTTTTGTCCATTTTGCGAGGTGCCTGCATGGGTCATCGCATCCATCATATTTCTCAGTTATTTGTAGTTCAGACTTCCCAAATCTTAGCTGCATCATCTTTTGCAGTCCTTCCAGCTTTGAAATTTTCCTTCATGTGTTCCCCACCAATGAGCAGGAGTCATGCAGAACACTCATTTGAATGGATCAAACCTCTAGTCTTCTGGCACTACACTCTCATATTGGTGCAAGAATTCTTCCACCATTGTTATTCCATCATAGGTTGGTAGATCCTGCACCTAGGCAATTATGCAATGCAGGGATTTGGTCATCATATTACAATTTAGCATCGTCACTTCCCTCAATGGATTGCGCCATTTCTCATCATCTTCATCAGCCTCCAACATGCAGGATTCTGCGATCCTCCATGGGGCCCTTTCATCGATAGTAGGGTGCCTCAAATCCTGGTTCTGCGCAATTATTTTGTAGATACAATCTAACTCTTCGTCGCTTCAATCATCACGCACCAGCTTTGTGCAATGTTGTCCTTCGGTAGGGTCCAATGGCATGATCAAACGTAGGGACTTTGCCTCAAAAATCATCTTTCACTTCTTTAGATTAATAACTCCATTCATATCCATTGCCTAGTCTATTCTGAGTAACGTAGGGTAAGGGTTACTGTCATCCACAATTTCTATTACCTCGACATCTATTTGTGTTCTTGTGCCATCAATATCCACTGTTATTTCGATTAATCTTCCCATGGGCAATATCTTTTGTTGGTTCACCATTCGTAATTGCATGGGAGACCATTGTAATGTGAGCCTACCCATGATCTCCAAGTTTGCTTAAGTAGCATGTTTGTGTCCAATCCCAAGTCTAAAATTACTTGATCCATCTCATAGTCACCAATTTGCATGGTCAACCATATTTCTTGTCTGGTCCATAAGGCATGCTTCCCCATTTTTCGAACTACACATGGCTCCCTGGTCCCTGTGCATCTAGCTATCAATTCTTGTAGCCCTTTGACTCCCTTATATAGTGTAGTAGTTTCATACATGTCTCTAAAAGGGTGGTTAGCAGAGAGGGGTCCAGGTCCATCTCTGGTTGATCCCTGCTACCTAAGGTAGAGACCTCTACGAAGCTCTTCTTAGCTTCCATAAACGTTTCTTTTGTGTAGTTTAAATCAAATTCAAGTTCCTTTGTAGGAGCCTTACGTACCCTGGTGTCTTCTTTAGGCTTCTTCTCCTTATCTTCCCCCATGGTTGCGCCACTCCTGAGCATCATATTCACGTTGGCATCCTCTTAACATGGTTCGGATCTCATCATCTGGATGTTTTGTGTTGGAGTGGGATGCAACACCCCTTTTCCGCTCATTTCTGCAATCAATGTCGGATAGTTTATCATTTCATGGTAAAATTCTTCACAATATGGACAACTCATTTTGGTTGGATTCATACAATCGCGTTTGTAGTGCCTAGGTCCTCCACAGTTGTAGTGGATTAACTGTCCGTACCCTCGTCCTCGTCCCATCCCTCCTCATCCTTGACCTCGCACTTGGAAGCTACCCAATGCTATTGCTGTAGCTGGATCAGATCCTCCCATTTCCATCTGCAATCGATAGGCTGGAGTTCTATCCATCATTATTTCATAACTTCAACACGTTCGTTCATCATGACCCACTGATCTATAGAAATAACAATATAGCTTATGTAGAGTCTAGGCATATTTCTGCAATAGGTGACAATTATTCGTCGCATGCTTTCCTCCTACTTGACAAATCGCGCACTAGAGAGTGGTGGACGCAGTCAGACTGGTTGATGCCTTGAGTCTCTGCAACATCAGTTCCCCTCCTATTGAATAGTTTGTGAATACAGGACAATGATCCTTATCGTGACCCTGGCCCTTACATTCTATACACCACACCTCTTCCTATACTTCCGGCCATGGCACCCTATCCTTCTTCAAACTTTGCATCTCTAAACATAGATTTTGTAGTTGTGCATGGATTTATTGGACTCCCAACCTAGGATCTTGTATTGGCATTTCATGCAAACTCATCACTATCTCTAATTCTTCGGCCTAGGTTGAGATCTTCGGTTGTGATAGCGCCATCCTTAGGTGCGATGTCAGGGATGCCACAAACCAGGCACAATGCTTCGCATATGAAAGTGTCATATTTTCCTCACGGATCATAATTTTTGGGTGCCAATCTAGATCCCACTGTGTCTCACCTGGAAGGCATCACAATTTCCTTAAATCCAATGATCAACTAAGTTTCTGATTTTGGTCGACTAAACTCTTTGTTCGACGCATCCTAGATCTCTGCTATTCTAGCATTCTAATGATCACTGGAGTACTTAGTATACCACGTCAACATGCGGTCTTGCAATGCACTCACCAATGTGGCCTTTTTAATGTTATCATCTGTAATCTGATGCACTTCCCATACTACTTTCACTACGAACCAAAATTGATCGGGGTCTTCGTTCCAACTCCTTTGAATACAGGCAACTTGATTTTGTTCACCATACTAAACTGCACCCCTTGTGTGCTCCACTTCCCTCATGGTGGTAAAATTAACCATTCGATCCTTTTGAAGCTTCTTCTACTCATGATTCTTTTGAGAAAACTTATTTGTGGCTTCGTTGTTGCTAATAGTTGCATCTATCATGAGTTCGGTGATAAAACCTTTGACCCACCAATCTTCAACTTCTTTCTTTGTAGGGTTCTAATGTTTCAGCATTAGACATCCCTTAGGAAGATACCAGTCCTGACAACGAAACCATTTGTTTGCTTATTGGGCCCTGACCTAGGTTCAGAAGAGTTTTTACCCAAACAAATCCCATGCTACTGCCCATTTCTACGACAATCTATGGAGCGCAGACTGATGTCTCACCCGAGTTAGTATGGGAGGGTGCTGGAACCAAGTTTTCGCACCCTAGGGATGTCTTGATGAGGACTAGAGAATTCACAACCTGATCTATGCACTTTTGCTATTCTGTAGAGCAGTATGGTCTTCACGAAGATCCTTGAAGGGGATTTTCTTAGATCCTTAGTCTTATTACTATTATTATAGACCTGATTTATTCTTTAAGGTCTTTAAGCAACATTTTACATTTAAACCAAGTGTGCACAGTCATAAATCTTAATTATACTTCATAAAATCATAACATAAGCATAAACATTCAGATCTGCAATCAGATACACAATAATTCATAAACACTTATCTTTATTAATCTTTCGTTCACTACATTCTACTTTCCACCCTACGCACGCAGTTGCAGGAGTCCGCACACACAGTTGCGGACTTTACTAGGCCTCTGTGCACACAGCTACAAAGCCTATTCTACCCTCTACTACTTGCAACTCAGACTTATAGACTGAGAGCACTTTCACTTTCACAAACCTATACCTCAAAGCTATATTTTTATAAAAATGGTCTCCTAATCCTAGATCCTTGCTTTATTTATACATTCCCATGGTCCGTAGGCCATGGGTAAGCCGACACATTCTAGATTAATCTATAAGATTTTAGGCGGACTACCCTTGGACTTAACCTACTACAATTTGTGCTCTGTGCACTTCATGAAACCTTTACCATACTTTTACCCAAAATTTTGGACTTTGAGCCACAAGACCATTACGGAGGATCTGCTACCCAACAATAAATTATTGACATTTTTTGCATTATGGATGTTTGGATTGAATAATTAACACAACATTTATATAGACTTTGTTATGAAACCAACTCACAAAATAGAAGAAGAGATAGATCAACGACTTCAAAATAAGCCTCTTGAAGGGAGCAACCTCATTTACATTACACAAATGAACAATTATTGGATGATACAAATGACAAGGCCTCCTTTATATATATAGGATTCTAAGGGTCACAATAGAATGAAATTCGACATAAAAATACTAATGTAAGGGCAAAACAATAACAATAGTGGCTTTCTATGGGGCACAATAGCAACAATATGAGGACTGCATGTGAACAACAATATAATAAGGGGGTTTCAATAATAACAATAAGGGGCTACACTAGTAGTATAGCGACCTAACATGCCACTCTCCTTCAAAAAGTATTACCCTCAATGCTTGAGTAGTTCTAGTTGATTTTGTATAAAATTCTCACCCTCCCATGCAAAATCATGAGCAGTTAAGCTCTTCCACTTGATGAGATACTTTGTAGTTGATCAATCTCGTAGCTTTCAGGTTCTTATTTCCGTGACTTGTTTAGGTTCCAATATTATTTTTCCTTCCTCGTCATGTTTTGAAAATATTGTTTGAAATGGGAACTTGTCACCTATATCCTTGTTTAAGCCTAAAACAAGGAAAACTGGGTGCACTCGGGAAGATGTAGGAAGCTCCAATTTGTATGCCATATTACAAATATTTTGCAACACCATGTAAGGACCATAGTACTTTGATGATAATTTATTATCGTTCTTAGATTTCTTGAGGGACATTTGTTTGTATGGTTGTAGTTGTAGATATACCAAGTCGCCTACATCAAAACTTCTTTCGCTGCAATGTTGGTATGCCTATTGTTTCATTCGATTATGCGCCAAAGTGAGGTTATCCTTTAAGAGTAGGAGAAATTACTGTTTATACTTGATGTGATATTCCATTGTATGAACCTTAGAATGTTTGTCCAAGACTTTTTGGAGGTCTCGAGAAATAGATATTTTGATGTTTGAACCTCTAGTGAACATATTAAGCTCCATTGTTATTTATCTTAGAAGATTTCATGTTTTTGCTGCAATACCCCTTAATTCAACGTCCTTTCCTTCCTAAAAAAAATTCAAGAAAAGTTCTTGACAATTAAAATATATCATGCGCAAAGGATTAACCACTAGACTCCTAGTATAACATCAAGGCCACCCATTGGAATGGAAAGAATTGGACTATTCAATACATATTCTCCCATGGATAGCTTGATATTATGGCACTTTTCAGAGAAATTTATGGTTCCTCCATTTGCAACCATTCCTTGACACTCTGGTGCTAGATATAGGAAGCAATTAAATTCCTTGGCTATCTTAAAATGAATAAAATTATGGGTACTACCCGAATCAATGAACACTACTACCTTTTCATCTTGATATGTCCTTCTATATTGAGAGTTTGAGGAGTGTCAAGTCCTATCAATGTATCACAAGATATGGTCATATTCATTTATTCTTTCTCTGGGGTTGGTTCCTAATGTATATCATCTTATTTTGATGTTTCTTGTTCCTTTTATTCCCCCTCTTTCCCATCTATGTAAATTAATTTCTTCTCAACACACTAATGACCATTAATGTATTTTCTATCACAAGTATAACAAATCCCTTTTTCTCTTTTTTCTTCCAATTGTTGTAATGTCAACCTTGTACGTTATGGAAGGCTAGGAGCAACAACACTTCCATATTTATAGTTGTGAGTGGTAGGATTGTTAGCTTAAAGGGGCTTGACCGAGGTTTAGATTTATTCGCACAAACCAACAAAACCCTACCTATTGGCCCTTTTCAGCAACAACCTGCATAGCACAGGCTGCAATCTCACCCGAAGCAGTATTAGGGGATGCTAGAACTAGATTTATAAATCTAAAGACCGTGTGATGTGTATTCCGAAGCCCTTATAGCTCTGATATGCCTTCACGTAGATCTACATCTTCCTTCTATCTACTACTGCAACTCTATCCAATTGTCCTTCAAGTCTTCATGAAGGTACATGATCAGGATTATTAGACATAAAAGAGACATATTCACTATTCTCACTTAATCACTGGAAACCCTAGATCTGCCTTTGAGCAGATCTATTTGCTTGAACAATTATCATAACAAATCTAGTTACTATATTTGCAAAAAAGTTCATTTCTTATTTCATGCATAAATATTAAAGATTCAATAGATTTTCACAGTAGAACACATTCATTTATAGGAAACAATTTGTAGAAAGAAGATATATTAAATCAAGAAAATATGAAGCAAAAAGCACAAGTGTAATTTAATCAACCCAAAATCGTCTTTATTGGATTCAACATTCAATTTACAAACTCTTCTACCTTGTGCACCTAGCTATAGGGGCCCAAACACTCAGTTGCGGACTTGCTAAGGTCTCCACAGACTTAGTTGCAGGAGCCTTCCCCCTTTTCCTAAGTACAAGAAATAGAGCTTTCCTTCCTTAGCACCTTTCCCTTACAATGATATTTTATCCAAATTTATTCTCATACACTCGCTATGACTCAAATATTTATAGCCTTTCCATTAGAATACCATGGCCCACGACCTAGTGGAGAGTTTCAAAACCATCCTATCACCTACCCATTCAAGGGGACAAATCCCATTTGATTCTTACTTAGTTGCACACTCTTCTTCCACATTTCGTGGAGAATTTAAATTCGTTACAAAATTATAAACTAATTAAACTAACAAAAATTGACCCTAGAGACCCTATCCCAATAGGCCCTCAACACAAATATTGTGACTTGCCATTGAGTCACTCTGTTGGCTTCTCTACTTTGTGGTGGAGCTCACTAAAATCCTACTTCAATGCTTCCAACTCTGCGCTACCTTGTACTATAGCCTTCTTTACCTCTTCGACCAAATTTTCTGTAGTTGGTCCCTCTAGTACAAAACCCATGGTCCTATGAGTCTGCTACAAAGATTTCAGTTTTTCCTAAATAGTATGAGAAATATGGCTGCCCACTTTTCTCCAAGGTTGAAGCTGAGCCTTTAACACTGATTCCTTTTTCTGCAATTCCTGAACTTGTGCTTGTATCATCTTCCCTTCATGTAGGCACACGAAGCACTGGACTAGCGCTAATGTGCATGTAGTCACCCTAATCACATCATTTTTCTACTTGGCCTCTTTGATTTCTGTACTTAATCTCTGCAAGTTTGGGTCCTCCTAAAAAGTGTCCCATAACTTCCATCACATTGTTAAAAAGAAAGTCACAGCCTTTGACTGCATTCTCTAGAGTAGTCATGTGCTCCTTGATGGCTTCATCGCGCTGCTCCCTGACCTTAAATTGATGGATGAGTCAGCTACAGTTTCAGCTTTAGTTCTGCTATCTTCATTTGGAAATCAAAAGTGAATAGGCCTATTTCATCTTTAGATTTGCACATGACATTAACAAATTTCCAAATATTTTCCATAGTTGCTACACCCTCCGAAATATGTAACTCTGAGACTGAATTACACACCTTTGTAATTGCTACTTCAAGGCTCTGACTTTGCATTGTTAGCTCTTCATTTTCTTTCAGGGCCTAATCCTTCTCAACAAATATCTATTCCTTTTTCAACTTGACATCATTGATCACTACTAATTCATGCTGCTCTCTAAGTCAAAGCTTGTTTGAGACCGCCTTATGAAGCATGTGGAGGGGCTAAAGTGGTAGTGCAACTAAGTTCACCCCCATGCCATTAATTTGTCCTAGTTTGGAGTGGTATTCATCTGATTCTGCGTAGATTGTACCTTCTAGTAAGGAGATGACTCTGAGGTCTAGAGTCATTTCTGTCTTGAACACAACCTCTCTCTCTTGTTGTAGGTTCACTGAAACCCCACTCACTTGTCTAACACTTACCTGAATTCTTGTTGTCTAGATCTATAATTCATGCAGATCCTTCTATACACTCCCTAGTGTCTATATGTACTATTATTCAAACTGTTGCCACAATTCTGTTGTGGTGTCTCTGCCCTTATTACCAATTTCGTCGAGGTCCCCTTCTGTGAAGACCATTGGGTCAATGTGCACTTGCTTGTCTGATTTGTGCTTCATTGTTGGCCCTGATGTTGTTTTCTTTGTCTGCTTCTTCAATGTAATGGGAGTAATCTGCTCATCCCCTCCATCTCCACCCTTATTTGATAGTTCTTGTTCCTCAATATGATGGGAAGCCGATGATTTGACTTCCACTATGTCATGATTTCCAGTGCGCTCTTTCTTAGCATGCTCTTTATGAACAAGCTCTTTCTCAACACACTCTTTTTCAGCAACTACCTTAGTTGTGGCTTCTTTCTTCCTTTGCTCAGCCAAAGCCCGTACCATTGCAGGTGCTGCTTCTTTTCGTTTGTTTTCAACTATTGTCTATGAAGCATAGCTACTTCACATTGACTGGTACTTGCACCAACATTTTTGGGTTGTCGCCACTCTACTAGCCAACTCCCCACAATTTCCTACACATCTATTTCTAAAAATAGGTATGGAAACTTGTTCCAGATCTACTTAGGGTCTCACCTTGCCCGGGTAGAGACATTATTAAAGTCGACATTAAACTTCGTGAAGGACCACATTTTATTAAACCAATTTGGTACAACCTTGGCTGCTGACTTATCGTTGTGCATAGGTCCATATCAACCAGTATCCCAAAACCCTTTGATTCCATGATCATGTTCAGATCCTTCATCACCCACAACAAACAAACTTCACTACCTCCAGTAAGTCTTCTTCCTATGGTGGAAACTAACTATTCTCTAAAATCACCATGCTACTAATAAAATTAGTCACAGGAGCTAGGCGTAGTGAAATGTCTTGTTATCCTGCTATGCTTCACTATAGTTCGTTAGGAATTATTTGCATAGGTACTACACCTAGTTGCACTGCACCCCTTCACGCACTATGTAGCCAACAAAATGATTGGTGTCAGAACCTTGTTTGTACGACATTTCCTCATTATCTTCCCAGATAAAATTTGGGTTGAAAACTACATTGCCTGGTCTTGAGTTAAGTGGATATAATATCCACGCGACTTTTTGATCAACCCAAATTTAGTTTTCATTCAATCTACTAGCTCCTTTTCTTTGCTCTTTCATCCAAATTCCTTAGCTGGGTCTGCCCCTTTATAGGGAAATTTCGTAATTCTATGGATAAGCATATCAGTTATAGGGATGGGTTCACCTATCCATAAGCACCTATCATGCACCAGCACGAGTAGCACATGCACACAAACAGTGTTGATAATTGACCGGTCAAAGTGTGTCACACAAATCATATGCAATAATCTAGCATGCTCGGTGCCTTTTACCCATTTCATGGGTTCCAGCCTTGTGACCCTAGTTTCTTAATAATAAATCTTGGTCATGTATCTATTGGTGGCCAAGTGAGGGAATTTCTCATGGTTGGTGAGATCCCAATTCTCCATCTTCATCACTGGGATGTGTGTTAAGAATGCACCTTAAAAAACTACCTCCCTTGGTAATAACAGTGTAGAGATCATGAATTTTCCCAAATATGGGTCCATGGTTACCTCAACTTTCCCTTTCCATGGAGGGATATACGTCGAGAGTTGTGTGATAGGCTCGCCCTCCTCAAAATCTAATTCCTCAACTCCATCATAGAGCTCCTCTACCTCCAAGTCCACTGGATCCTTGATGACCTACGAGATCAATTCCCCCATAATCAATAACTTGAAAACAATAGGTTACATCTAAGTCTCGAGATAGAGACTCAAATCCTTCATATCCCCATCTATTCCATAAAACTACCCCTAAAAATCAGTTCATCAAATTAACATGGAAGGGTTAATTTCAGAGTTTTTTTATGCTCTCTAGAATACCTGGGTTTGATTAAGTGAACTCATAAGCATATCAACCCGATGTTCCTCAATATTGATTTGCTTTTTTACCTTCAGACTTTTTGGATGTGCGAAAATGTTGAAAGTGAGAACCGAAACCCAATTGTTGGAACAGGAGCTAAACTCCAGAATAGGGAGAATACTATTGGTTCAAGAATAGAACTCCTTTCTTGGCTATGTTGTGGGTTACTATTTTCCCTTCATCTGCTATCTTGCCTTCTTGCCAAGATCACGCCATCATTAAGGTGTTGTTCAGCTCGGTGTTGATACCGATCTGCTGGTCTTTCCAAGCTTACAATCACTTTTCTCAACACAAATTTGCATTGTAGACACTAGCTATGGTTACTCTGCCTTTCTTCCACACAGAAGCCCAACTCTGATCCTCATACTTCAACTTTTCTCACACACAATTCACTAGTATTATAAGTTTGGCACTATCCATAATTACCTATATTCAATGAGGACTTTACACACAATTGAGTGCACTTGTATCAATCCAATGATCCTCATTCAATGTCATCTCAAAATTTGTTAATAAACAAAGCATAAATTAGACTTGTATTTACATAATGAACAGAAAGGTATACTTTCTATTTCAACGAACAATCATAGTGATAAGGATTTCAATCTAGAACAGAGGTGATCCCCATACCTTCGATTACCTTCGATGAAACTTTAATGCAATTCGGATCACATTCCACAGAGAAATAACCAAATCCAGGTTCTTCTAATCATTCGGTCTCTTGAAACGATGGACGGTGGGCTGGAGGATAAATACCTCCATCTCAAAATGCTAAAATATTGAAACACTGCAACTTTACACCATTTGTAGCTCAACAACGAGCTTGATTTAATTACACAGGCTCATCGATTGTATTTCTTACATAGATAGAACATATGCAATAGAATCCATGATCTAAAATGAAAAACTCACAATGGATCTGTAGAATTTTTTTCTTTGTAATGGCAAATCTTCAACAGCGGATCTCACTTGTCTTTCCACGCATTCTGAAGACAGATTCAATCTATAATTGAGCTCAGAATTATAGTGGATTTTAATAATTCACAATCCTTTAGAGCCATAAGATCAATTCCACTCCCATTCTCAGATAATTTATGAAATTGATAGTGTAACAATAGACATATCATGCATAGATAAATTACAATTCACAACGGGGATAATTTCCATAGATGCAAATCAATGCTCTCTATAAATCACATTTAAACATAAATTACTCGATATACAATATATGGATAGACCGAGTCCTAGTTTATTTCTCACTCTTGCACTCTCTTTGGCCTGTTATTCTTTATTTCAAGTGGCCTCTTCTAATGTCTTTGAGGCTTGCAAATATATACAAAAGGATTATGAAACCAATTCTGGTTCAGATCCATAATCCATTCAACCATATCCAAGAAATCCTCTAAATCCACTTTTGACTCAACTAAATCCTATTCTAGGATGTCCTAATCCCTAAGACCTTTATAAAAATTTTACAAGTCTAATATCTCATATTTTCTTAATTATCTGAGTATATTTACATTAAAACCTCACACATATATTTCTCACTGAAACAATTTAAAAATATACAAAATTCATATTAATAAATTAAATTCCTCATGAAATATTAGATCCCCTAAGTCAACCAAAATACAATTATTTTTCTAGCAGTATGCTCCTACATCAGACTCCCAAAGTTAAAAGAAATTGTGATCTCCAGATCATTTGTCTCCAATCGCTATCCTCCTGGATCCCAGACTTTGTTTTGTAGTGGTCTCTTTGCTTCATTTAGTTGTTTTCCATGTACTGCACTGTCTTTTCTTGCTGCTCCTAGTTTCCATATTTTAGTTTGTAAAGTTCCACTGAGTTTTCCTTCAACATCTGTTACAGTCCAGTCTTTCATATAACTGATGTTGTCTTCTCTTTATGCAGCCTCTTTCCTTGTTTTTCTTCCTCATAAGATTCATAAAATTTTCTATTTCACTATAGAGATTACATTGTTGCTGCATTTTTCTTTCATTCTCAGGGATATAAATGCTTTGGTAACCTTTCATACTTTC
>APFE030253535.1:234236-246547 GCA_000404065.3 Pinus taeda | reverse complement strand
AGACACGAACTTCTCTAACTGATTAATTTTCCTATCAATAGTGGGTGTATCTTTTGCAGATTCAGGAAAAACTACATCTCTCGACAAATTAAACTTCTTATTCTCTTTATCATAAGATCTCTATGATTTATAAGTCATATAATATCCCAAAAATATACATTTTTTTCTTTTGGTGCTCAACATATTTCTTTTTTGTTTAGGAATCAAAGAATAACATTGAGATTCAAAAACTCTAAAATTTTGAACAACAAGAAGACGATTATACCACATAGCATATGGAGTTTTATTGTCGATGACAAAATAAGGACATTGATTTCTAATACAATTTACAAAAAACATTGCTTCTCCCAAAAACATTAATTTTACATTCTTAAAGAACATCGTTTATCTAACCATATTAAGAAGTGTTATGTTCATTTGTTCTCTAACTCCATTTTGTTTTGGATTATAAGGTATTCTTCTTTGGTGTTTGTTGCCATTCTCTTTCAACTAAATTTCAAAAAAATGTGAAGTATATTATCCCCCATTATGTGTTGTTATAGTGTCTATATTAAGCTAAGCTTCATTTGTAATCAAGAGATGGAATTTTTTAGCCACATCAAAAACTTCCGATTTTTCTTTAAGAAGATAGACCCAACACATCCTTGAATAATCATCAATAATTTCAGTATATATTTATTTCAATTAGTAGTTGCAATAGGCATAGGTCCACATAAATATGAATGTATGAGGCTTAATTTTCTTGAAGCTCTAGAAGTATAACTTTGAAAAGATTGTTTATGATGCTTCCCAAAGATAGGAGAATTACATGGATTAAGTTTTATTGAAGCTATTGGAAGCCCCTTAATCACCTGTTGTATCATAAGTCTAATACTATCATAATTAATATGACCAAAATAGGCATGCCACAATAAACTTGAAGACAAATTACCATTTTGTTGGACCGAACAATTAGTATTTAATGCAACAAATGGCATACCTTTCAGATTTAATAATTTTTCTTCTTCCACAATAGTCATTACAGTCTTGTTGTAAGTTTCTCTCTGAATCTCTATGTGTACTAAATGTCCTTGATGACTGGTCTATATAAGATATAATAAATTCCTTTAAAACTGTGGGATGTAAAGAACATCATTTAAAATATAATATTCAAGTCCAGTCATCTTTAATTGAAGATATCTAATCCCTGATGGTTTAATTTGATACTTATGAGAAAAACATAGTACTCCTTGAATGTTATCACTGATTTTTTCAAACAAATATCTCCTAAAGGTCATATGATAAGGGGAAACTGTGTTTAAGTTCCGACTATCATACCATGAACAAAATGAGGTACTAAATATATCATTCATATTAAAATTGCAATGGACAACAACATAATGTGGATTCTCAGAAGACTATCCTTTTTTCTGGAGGTAGTTGATCTTTCTTTTCATTCATTTGTTCTCTTCTTTCATTAATTGTCTCCTGAGGAATTATACAATTTGTATTAGTATGTCCAATTTTACCACATCTAAAGCATTTTATAGTTGTCTTAGCAGAAAAAATTCTTTGTTTTTTATCATTTTGTTGTCTATCTCCCTGATTATTCCCCCCTACCTTTGTAATTCCTTCTACTTGAACCTCTACCACCCTTATTATTTCTTGTTTATTCTTCTTAAGGCTTTTGATCTTTATGAGCTAGGAACGAAGTTTTAGCACCAGAATTGGGTAGAGGTTCTTTCTTGCCAAAACCCTTCTATATTTCTATTACTTTTCCTACTATTTTTCCAAAATCTAAATATTTTAACTATCCACTAGCTTGGAGAGATTCCAGGGAATGTGAATAACGAGGGTAGAGAGCTTTTATAAAGGCAGTAAATTTCCGATCAACCATAGCACCAATAGATTCAATTTTGCTATCAATGGCTTTGATTTTAGATCAAGTTTCAATGGATCCTTATCTTTCATCTCTAGATTAAACAACTTCAATAATAACATAATTATCTTCAATTATGAGTGTGAATCATAAGTCTCTTTTAATTTTGATAATGCTTCATATGTTGTCTTTCTTTGAATAATATATATTCTTACCTCTTCTATAACCAAAGCATAAATTAATGCATAAGCATTTGTGTCCTTACTTTTCCGAACTGCTAGTTGTTTTTCTTCTTGAGGTTGCTCCGGTTCATTGTTATATGTTACTTCACAAACACCTTCCCAGAAATCGTTAAAAATTAGTGTATTTTTAACCTTCTTATACCAATCCTGATAATTTTCCATTCTAGAAAGGACAACACCGACTAGAGATACCAAAGAATTCAATTTTGTAGATAAAATTAGCAATCTAAATTGTGATTGTAGATAACTCCTTCCGAAATTAAAAAAAAAAAACTGTCTCTTTGTTTCGACTAGGCACAAATTTTATTTAAAGATCAACTAACTATAGGCCAATAATAATCAAAGGTAAAATAAACACAATAGAATACAACTAGATCTTGTGGTGAATAGTCTTTGATCAAGCATGATCAACACCTGGAATGACTTTTTCAATTCATTCACAAATGCATAACCCTTGTGGTGGTAATGTATGATGAAGCCAACATCCAATAGTAGTACCAATGTTCAATATAATTTGACAACAATCAACAACATGACCTTGCCATATTTTAACATGATGAGTGGTCTTGGGATACATTTATCTGTCGCACAAGTTTGACGAACTATATCAACTTTTGACACATCTAATAACAACCGACATAACATCTCGTATTGATAGTTAACAAGCAATGTGGTCCTGGGAGGTGGTTTGAAGAAAACCACTTGTCATGTTAATCGATGGCCCACATTTGTCATGGGGGCACCCATCCTGGTTTCAAATACCACAACTTGTGGTGTGGTGGTGGTTTCCAAAACCACTAGTCCCGCACACTATCAAATGGTCTCACATCCTTTTAACTCATGGTCCTAAGCACTCCCCTAGGCTAGATTATTAATCCTACAAATTTCACATTAATGATATTGGTGATATTCAAAACTTGCACTCTGATACTACTGTTATGGATGCATGGAGAACTTCATACTATAAAAGATAGTATTCCACAATGCTTTTAATAGTCATAAAGACATATTTATACAATCAAATTCAAAGGGAGATAATTATGTTTCCATAACTAGAAATACGAGAAATAACTAATATATGTCCTAAGTATGATTATATATGAAATCCCAAAGGATTATTTAACAAGGATAAGGAGGAAATGAGTAAAATCACTTATTCTTCAACAATTTTTAGCTTGATGTATGCCATGGTATGTATCTATTTGAATATTGCACATTTAGTGAGAGTAGCCAGCAAGTTCCTTGCAAATTCTAGACAAACAATAGTGGCAAATGGTAAGGCGGAGTTTGAGGTATCTCAAGGGTATTAGTAATTGTTTTTTATGTTTTGGTTATAATAACATTTTTCTTAAAGGTTATACAAATATAAATATGATTTGACATGTGGATACTAGAAAGTATACTAGTGGTTATTTATATGTATTTGTAGGTGCAACAATGTATTAGATGTCTAATCTAAAAAAGGTAGTATACCTCTCTACAAAAGAGGAAGGATACATAGCTACCACTAAATATTGCAACATGATATTGTGGATGCAATAATTTTTAGAAAAGTTGAGAATAAAAGAAGAAAACTATGTGTTGCATTGGGATAATCAGCACCACTCATTTAGCAAAAAACACATCATATCATTCTAAGAAAAAGCACATTGATGTTCGATATTATTGGATACATGGAGTGTGAGATGATGGGATGCTATAGTTGGAGAAAACACATACTAGAAACAATTCATATGATATGTTCACAAATATTTTCCAAGAGACAAGTAATAGCTTCGTAGAACCTGGAGTGGAGTAATGCAAATGTGATGGCATGCATCTTGGTAAGGATTAGTAGTAAGGATAGATAAACATTATCAAAATTAAACTAAAATATAGGTGTGATATTAAATCAAGTAAATTAAAAATATAAATTATTTTGACTTCTCCATGCTTCTCTAATATTACATAAAGAGTCAAGTGAGTCATCCACACCCATGATATTGTCTCATGAAATTAGTGGAATGTAATAGATTTATTATTATTGTGATAAAATATTTAATCACTTTTCTACTGAATGGTTTTTTCATGCAAATTTTGTATCCAGATTATGACTTAATTTGTTTTCACTTTATTTTTCTTTGAATTCATTCTTATTAACATTTTAATGAAACATTATACACTTGTTTTTTTGAAAATGCATAAATTTCTACTAATTTTGATTTATCTATCCTTTTTACATCTATTAACCATCTTATCCCAACCATAAAAAAAAATAAAATTATTACATATGATCCATTAATCTTCACTTGGAATCTCTTTTCAAACATTGACAATCAATGAATGATGATGCTCATAAGCATGAAGTGAAACATTAAAACCTAGAGAGTCAATGATTGGCAATATTAATAACCATTGGGCCAAACATTACTAGGGAAATGTTTAGGGGCTAATATTAGTAGGTTGGCTACTTTTCCATGCTTTTTCCAAAAATATTCACCAATTTTTATTTTTTGATTCGCCCAAATTTTATAGTATAAAATTATTTTACCCTAAAAATAGTAAAAAATTTATATATACTAATATAAATAATTAGAAACCTAACTTTTAGGAAAACATCATAAAAATTTTTACAATTTACATTTTGAGGACTAGTAAGATTGGCCAATGTTTCTAAATTTTAAGATAAATTTCCATCCTTAAAATTTTCCCTAAATATTACCTTAAAAAGGTAATAAATAGAACAAGAAACCCTAACTTTGAAAATAAATATTAATTTAAGATATTAAACCAATATATTAAAAACAATATTGAAAACAAATATGGAAAAAAAAAAACTAACATGTAAGAAAAATTTATTCTTTTAAATCATATATTTTATCTAACTCTCAATTTAGTGTTTTATAATTTAAATACTTCTCATTAACATCAACAAAATTTTGAAACTTAAATATGCGAAGAAAATTTTCCAAATAAATCCAAAGAGAGATCCACTCTTATTGTCTCATGAATTTTAGAATATAATTTATATTTACATAAATCTTTGGTACAATCATCTATCTTTGTTAGGAAAGTGGATAAAATTTGACAATAAAAAGACACTCATAGGTATTTAATTGTATTTTTATCATTTAGCTTTCAAATACTAAACGGTTTAAATTCGTTAATTTTCAAACACTAGTGTTTAAATTTTTTAACTTTCAAATACCAACTCTCTTAAATTTTATAGATGATTGTTATCTAATTTTTCAAATAATCAATTTGTGAAGTTACTTAAAAAGATACCTATATATATAAAGAAGATTTAGTGATTTTGTTGGGTTTGTCTCCAAGATAAGTATAGATTCATTCATAATGGACCATCTTTGGACTTATTAGAAAAAACCCATCTTTTTCTTCAACCACACCATGTGATCCTACATTGTAGTACATTGTACATACTTAAGTATAAAACATAACCATTAAAACTTGAAATATAAAGATTGAGAGTCACATGAGATGTCCACACCCATGGGCCATTGGTATTCTATATAAAGCACTTATGATTGTTGTTTCTGTAGATGAAATAGTTGTTTTCTATCGATTTTAGGAATTTCATGTAACATTCTTTAGTGTTGGCACATTGTCTATGTTTTTATAAGATGGATCTATTTATTAGTTTCATTAGAAAATAAATATATTTTGTGGTTGGATATACGAATTTCAAATGTGTGGTTACCAAGGCTATGATGTTTTTGATATATTCACAACTGAATCTAAGCATAATTGGGTTTGTGCATTTTACTTATTAGCCTTCTTTATTCTTCTTCCTTGCCAAAATTATGACTTTTTTCAAAATACATGTGTATATATTATTAGTACTTGAAATATTATAATCCTCCCAATTTCTTATTTAGAAGTGTCTTCAAACTTGCATTATTATTTATAAGGTCCTCAACTTCAACTCATCAAATTCAAAGCTAAAGAGCTATCATTTGGCGGCTTCAAAATAAATTATAGTTAATAAGTTTAACCAAATCATTTGAAAACTTTTCAAGAATTGTCTCTAAAACTTTTAAAATTAAGTAAATAATGACCATATATAATTGCATCAAATTATTAGCTAATTTGACATTAAGAACTAACCTACTTAAATAGACTTAATGATATAAATCTATAATAGACTTAGTTGAAACATAAATCATATAGATCCTATAATATGCTTGGTGGAAGCTTATTTTATCATTAAAATAAAATTTAAAAATTTACAAAAACAAAGCCCTTTTAAAAAAATGCTTTTGCATTAACAAAAATAACTTAACAAGACGCATATTACATGATACTTAAATAATGAGAAACACATATTACATGATACTTGAATAATCAGTAAATGTAAATAATAATTAAATAATCAGTAAAAATAAAAATCGTAAAAGACAATTTCAAAAAAAAGTCATTAAAAAAATTTACTTGTCTGTCAATTTATACCTAAATGGACACCATCTCATTCTCGGTTAATGTCTATTTTTCGGCAAAGGCACTACATCGGAGTGTCACTTAGCAAGTTGTCTTACATTCACATATAAAATAATCTGAACACTTTATTCTGACGGAAAAGCATTGAAATTCCAGCGTCTCTGGCGGTATAACGTTCGTTGCGAGTCTTTTTCTTTCTTCCAGTTAACAATGAGGCCAAACGCTTTATTTTCTAGTGTAGCAGAATTCGAATACACGGTTTTATAAGGTATTTAGGTTTTAAGAAAAACTTTTTGAACGACCAATATTTACTCAACAGATAACAGATGCAAAGTAATTGACATTGTACACATTCAAATTATATATCATCAGATTTAACATACTTTTCAAATTAGTGGTATCTATTGAGAAATATACATCATTATTTGTTACTTTTATAAAGAGCAGACAGAAGGTTATATCCAACTATTCCGGCTATTAATGGTGTATATTGAGAATTATACATCATTAATGGTTACTTTTGGTTACTTTATAAACAGCAGACATAAGGTTGTATCTGATGATTCCATTAGCAGGAACCTACTGTAATATAGATACGTAGTGGGTTTTTCATTCCGCTAGAAGATTTAGCTCATGGTTTTACTATCCGCCCGACATGTCCAATTGAATTCGTTATTACAGTGGGTACAAATAGAGGACGGCCTATTATTCCCCGGCAAGATTGATTTTTATGAAGATGTGACGCTAAGAACATACAACTGGCAAAACATTAGGAACATATGCGTTATATGATTGTATCAGTGACAAATGGTTGATTACAAATGAATTCAGAGGAATACAAATACAATATCTGTGAATAAGAACAGAGTACAAATACAAATAAAATATCTGTGTGCGCTCAAAATCCATAGATCCAGTATTTGAATAAGAACAGAGTAGAGTGTAAACGGCATCTCTGTCTCTATCCTTTGTTTGGAGGTTTATGGGGGTTGAAAATAAGTAGCCTTATTTTTCTATTTTGGGCATTACAAAAACGAAAGTGTGCCTCTACAGCAGCTGCTCAATTAATATCCTATAATACTATAATATGCCGTATGCCGTCTTATGGGGAGATATTCGACTCCAAAAAAAATCCAAGGAGACCGTTCAATGATGAAAAACGCTAAACAACTTTGGTGTTTAGCGATTAATATGTTCCGTACAGGTACGATGCCTCCCTCTTTCATGGTTCAATTTAGGTATGAGTTTTATATTAAGACTTTTTAAATTGTAATATTGTATTTTTCTACCGTCTTGCCGCAGCGTGATTTAATAAGGTTATTTTTTGGTTATTAAGATAGAATTGTATTTAAATTGTAATTTTAATGTATAAATATTTTCAATATAATGATTTTTAAATATTTAAATTAAGATTTTTATGTACTTAAATTGTGCCAATTCAATAATTAAAATTATTACTTTTTTCATTTGTAATTGGATTTTTGGTCCCAACTCATCAAGAAATTTTCCAAAAGGTTATTTCATTATGCTAGTGTTTTTTAGTTATTCAAATAGGATTACATATATATTATTGATAACATTATTGATTACTTGTATATTTTTTATAACACTATTAAATAGTTAAGGAAGATTATTCATCATGTACTAGGATAATCATTGTTTTAGTGTAAGTTGGTATGACATATTATGCATTTTATATGGTTTGAGTGGGCCTAATCGTTAAGAGCATGTGTTTCTTTCTAAGAGATCACAGGTTCAAAACCGGAGGGGGGTACAGTATGCATGTCTTTATAGACTTAGCAATCAAATAGTTGCGCGAAGGTGGGTCCCTTGTGCCACAAACAAGGGTCCTCATACACCAATTTGGTGTCTCGCTTGGCCATGACCTTAAAATTAGCCAATAATAATAATAGTAATTTATCCTAGATAAACTATTTGACATCTACGGTGACAAATAATCCTGAAGGGTTTGCTAGAAGATGACAACGAGAACAAGCCTATGTTGGTTTTTGCAACTTGTCAGAATATTGAGATAGTGATAAAATTTTGTCTAGAGGTTCATCATTATGGCAGTCGCTCTTTGCCATGCACTTTAGGGATTCCAGTTCATCATAGGAGATGTCAAATAGTTTTTTCCAGATAAGTAGAATTCATAACATGCCATGGCATGTCATACCAACATGCATTAAACCAATAATTGACTTATTTGTATACTAAATAGTCTTTAGCATACAAAAACATTCAATTCCTTGTCATTACCATACATTTTGGAAATCATAGTAGCCATTGTGGCTGAGATACTTATGCATCTATTCAACTTGGAAGCCACATGGCTATGTTTCCTAACTTATAGACAAAATGTCAATAGATCCTCACCCACCTTAAGTCGAAATAGGAAGCCTTCGGCTAATTACTTCCATTTTTAAGGAGAATTTGTGGGCAATAATGATGCGGGAGCACCCAGCAACAAAGCAAACAAATTGGACGAGAGGATCAGAACAAAAGAAAAGCGTGATTTAAAGCAGAAAAATAGATTTAAAAAGGATAAAGCAGATTTAAAGCATGCATGCATGAAGCTTTTATGGAGAAAATAAGGAGATGATAGGATTGATCCTTCCTAAAATTCTTATATAATTGTAATGTGATAGGGTCTGAGAGATATATCTTATTTGTGAGTAAAATTGTGTGTGAGCAAGATGTAGTCGATTGTGAGCTCGGTTTTAAGGCTGAAATGCCTTAACCTGGAATGTAATTTGTTCTATATATATATATATGAAACGTGTTCTAGTATTGTGTACGCCTGTGTATATTGTATAATTAAGTTAAATCTTGTGTTCAAGCTTGTTGATCTAAATATCATTTAACTGTTATATGTAAATGTTTGTTGAAGACAGCGTGCAGCGCAGAGGACAACTCAGATACCACCTGATGAAAATGAGAATTTGGGGTTGCCCAAAATCCCAATTTCTTTAAAAAAAAAAACAAGATCCTCCACAAATTAAACATTAGCATAATTAAATTCAATATACCCAACACCTTTTTACCACCTGGAATTATCATCAGAATTGTCCTCTGCGCTGCACGCTGTCTTCAACAAACATTTACATATAACAGTTAAACGATATTTAGATCAACAAGCTTGAACACAAGATTTAACTTAATTATACAATACACACAAGCGTACACAATACTAGAACACGTTTCATATATATATATATATATATATATAGAACAAATTACATTCCAGGCTAAGGCATTTCAGCCTTAAAACCCAGCTCACAATCGACTACATCTTGCTCACACACAATTTTACTCACAAATAAGATATATCTCTCACACCCTATCACATTACAATTATATAAGAATTTTAGGAAGGATCAATCCTATCCTCTCCTTATTTTCTCCATAAAAGCTTCATGCATGCATGCTTTAAATCTGCTTTATCCTTTTTAAATCTATTTTTCTTCTTTAAATCATGCTTTTCTTTTGTTCTGATCCTCTCGTCCAATTTGTTTGCTTTGTTGCTGGGTGCTCCTGCATCAGACTCCCGAGGCACAAAAATTTATGACCTCCTGTTCATATTCTTCTCTTGGTCTTTAGCAATTTTATCCAATGCATTCCTTCACTGCAACCAACCTCTGCAGTAACAGCCTCCTCTGTTACACGATACCTCACCAAGCCCTCTGTACTCGGTCTTTTGGCATCCTTCTCTAGGTTGCTGCAAATCTTCTCACCTTCCGCTGCCACCATCGCACAATAACAAGACCATAAATTCTCCATCTTTAACACAATTGTACCTCTTTCCGCTTCTACTTGCATTCTTCTTTCTTCTCTCAAGAATCTTTTCTGGGCTCTGATACCACCTGATGAAAATGAGAATTTGGGGTTGCCCAAAATCCCAATTTCTTTAAAAAAAAAACAAGATCCTCCACCAATTCAACATTAGCATCATTAAATTCAATATACCCAACACCTTTTTACCGCCTGAAATTATCATCAGAATCGTCCTCTGCGTTGCACGCTGTCTTCAACAAACATTTACATATAACAGTTAAACGATATTTAGATCAACAAGCTTGAACACAAGATTTAACTTAATTATACAATACACACAGGCGTACACAATACTAGAACACATTTCATATATATATACAGAACAAATTACATTCCAGGCTAAGGCATTTCAGCCTTAAAACCCAGCTCAAAATCGACTACATCTTGCTCACACACAATTTTACTCATAAATAAGATATATCTCTCACACCCTATCACATTACAATTATATAAGAATTTCAAGAAGGATCAATCCTATCCTCTCCTTATTTTCTCCATAAAAGCTTCATGCATGCATGCTTTAAATCTGCTTTATCCTTTTTAAATCTATTTTTCTGCTTTAAATCACGCTTTTCTTTTGTTCTGATCCTCTCGTCCAATTTGTTTGCTTTGTTGCTGGGTGCTCCCGCATCAAATAAAGAGGTACAAGGGAAACGGAAACTAAGATATTATAATTATTTTATTAACCCCAATTTTCAAAACCAAAATTACCTTTCTATCTTGACTAATGTTAACATTGCCAAGGTAAGAATTAGTTCTCATGAGCTTCATAGTGAAACTAGTTGTTGATAAATTTCAAAAATGTCATCGAATGAAAGAGGTTTTCCTTGTTCAATCCTAAGCAGGTTGAAGGTGAAAAATAATTCCTCTTATATTTTTAATCTTATACGCACATTCAATCTAATTTTCAAAATATTTGTCACGCTGCCAATCTTCTTGATCTTCAAAGCCAGCAAAACCATGGTGATATGGGAATGCTTCTCTGACTTTGTTTTCAACATATAAATAGAATATTAAGGAATTTCAATTCATATGTTACCTTATTAGAGTACGATATACTATATAGATCTTTATAGATCTTAATGAACAATAGTTTTCATCATCGTCATCATCATATTTCCAAATTTTCCAATATTTTTACTTTAAAATTTTCCAAATTAATTTTTATAATATGAAGTTAATTTTCTAAATAATATATCAAAACTTGCACAGTTATATTTCTTTATTATTTTCTTTCATTAAATAATCAATATTTATGCTAATAATCATCTCTTTGGTTAATATCCATGTTTCCTATCCTTATTTGGTTTTAAAAAACTAAAGATATCATTATCATGCTTTGAAAGGAATGTTTCTATCTATGTAATTATCACTTAACTAATGCGGTGGCTCTATTTATTTTAAATAAACAAGAGTTGGAGGTAAAGATAGTCCCTGCGAGGCAAGTCAAAGGAGAAAATGGGCATAGTCAAAGCATTCTTCTCCCACTAGATGATCTTGCTCAAATGACTTGCCCATAAAAAAATTGTTCTTGTTCTTGCTCAGATGGCTTTCCCATAAAGAAACTATTCTTTACCCATATGATTGCAATATTTTTTCCCCTTCCTTTGCCATGAAACATTGTCCCAAAGGTGCGAGAACTAGGCTCTCTCAATTCTTCAAGTTAAGCATTTTCTAATATCTAATAAAATGCATGTAAATGAATGAGGGAATGCTTAAAATGAGACTAATGAATATTGTTATAACACTTGCAAAAATCACATAAAAATTGATTGAATTTCAAAATACTCAAAAATAAATCTTTAGATCTACAACTGCTTAATCAATGGCATTAATTCACACATTGAAGGTACACGGAGAATTAATTCTTTCTATTCTAGAAAATGTAATACATGATCTTACCATAATTTTGGATTATGTTATTGTGTATGTTATATATATAT
>APFE030253535.1:203281-234045 GCA_000404065.3 Pinus taeda | reverse complement strand
TATTTTATTTTTTATTTTTCACGTGGTTCACGGACATTGGATGACCATTATATCCATGGAAATATCTGGGTTGATCAACCCCAAAGGGAAATAAGCCCCGTGGCCAATAGCTAGGCCTAACTCCAAGGACGTCGACGAGAATTGACCGTGTGACCTCTCGATTAGAGAGGTACTTAACAACGAGGATTCGACTGGTTAAGCTAACTCTTGGGGCTCCTACAGATTAATTCTTAAATCAATGCTATTTTTTTAGTGAAATATATATATATTTCAAATATAAACAACTTGAATATTAGATTGAAATATAATAATTACTAAATATGCCATTTTCTTTGTGACTTTTGATCTGCAGTAGCTCCAAAGATAAGTTTTCGAGATCTATAGTACAAAGAACATATATATGTTATATTTGTTTTCCCATTCACTTGATCACACAAGAAAGTGAAAATTGATTATGAACTTAAAAAATCATAAAAGAAAAATATAATCGTGTACTCTAAACACGTTGTTAATTTCTCAAGAAAACAATAGAAATTCCAGTAAGATTTCGGTAAAAATCTCATTATTGTTTTTGGGAAATTGCATCTACATTTATCAAGATTCATTATTTTGGGTGTTGCTAAGGTTTTTGATGGTTCTAAATCCATTTCCACCATCAAAAAAAAAAATCAATCCCTCTTATTGTCATATTTTAAAGGGAAAAAATGGTCAGATTCCAACAGGTTTTGGCTCTACGCGAAAATTTACTCGCTCACTAGAAAAATTCAAAGATAGTTCTAAAAGGCTACTCATAGAGAGTATCAAAAGTATCATGAAATTTGCATTTATGCCACACCAAAAATCATCACCCCCCTTTTGGCAAATTTCCATGGTGGAATATTGATGATAGTCAACCCAAAATTTTATGATATCCTTCAAAATTACCCAAATGGGGGAATGCATTGAGCTATTGATTGTAAAAGAACATTTTATAGTAGAAAGAGTTTATATGGGACATATTTTTTCCATATGTTAATGGACCAATTTGCAAGAGAATCAACTTTTATAAGTTTTTCCATTAGAAAGTACATTTAAGATTTTGACTACGGTGCCTAGTGTGACCACTTGGCTCTCTTAACATTGCCTAAAAGAGATGGTAAAACCATGTATACTTGAAAATAAAACAAATATAGAAAGAATTAGAAAGTAAAAAACAATGTGAATTCTAAATAGGGTACGAGCATTTTATTAGCATGAATGACAACATGGTGAAAATCTAGAATTTGGACACCAGGTAGCTTCACAATCTATAAAATTTGTGGTTACCATCATTTTCATAATAAACTAACTAAGGCACATGGAATGGACATATAACCAAAAATGCAACATCCAAAGTGACATTTAATTGAAAATGGTGAACTAGTGTGATGTAGGGATTTATCCACAAAATATTCATATCCAAGATCTCATGCAAGGAATCTATCCATGCCAAACATGAAACATCCATTCAAAACCACCTCAAAGGTACAAATTTAGCTTAATTGCGGCCTTAGTACCTTTAACTTATGGATCAATCTTCTTATTCTCATTTCGAGTGTTGTCCCATACACTACATTTTATGTTGTTGTGAATACCATCTTCCCTATAATATTTCCATAGAGCCCCTATAATAAATTGTTGATTCCTTGATCCAGATCTCTTCAACCACCAAAATTAACCAAGATCTTTTACTTTTGTGATGTTAGCAAAATTGCATGTGAAAGAGTATGATGAAATCACATGTGAATACTCTAGGAAGATGAAACATAATGCGGCCATCAAATCAAAGAACACAAACACATTGATAATGGGGTTCACTCAATGTAGGTTATGTCTCCGGGTGTAGTGTCAAGGGTGGGGAGGATGCTTCATTAAATGATACAATATTATCATGAGCACATAGTACATTCTTTGTCCTTACAAAGATAAATACCCTCAACCAGAGTTTCATGTCTCTCCAAAAAGCATTCTCCCTATAGGAACTCTCGCTCAAATGTGCCATCCTTCACATGACAAGCTAATAAAATCTCACATGATGTATCCCTCAACATAATGGTAATCAGGTATCTCAACAACAAAAACATCATTTCAGCAAATCAGAAGATAGACATGGCATAACTTCATCATATACCTCCACTTTCGAGGATGGAATGAAAATGCAAAGCTCAACTAACAAAATGGACTAGACCGCTAAATTTGTGGTGTGAAATCGTCTCAAACAACTATAATCTTGGCCCCTTTATGACACCGTCGAAATATAGACCCTCAGGAATCTCAAAGATTCCCCAAAGATTCCTTCCTAGAGATGGCTGAAAAAATCGCTTCTCAGATGAAAATACTGAGCACACTGCTGCGCTCCTTGTTAAATTCTCTAAAAGATGACTATAAAGTTGGCATCATTTTTTCTATGTCAAAAATTAGCCTCTAAGGGAATCTTTTATATTCCACAAGATTTTGTAAAGATTCCTTGTTGCTGGATGCCTAAATTTTTGTTGCCCAGAAGAGGAAACATACCACAACATCACATTCACTATGAAATTCTAGTTATTTTGAGCATAAAGTCGACATGTTTCCATCACTGTGAAAAGTCACCCTTGAGGGAATCTTTTAGATTCCTAAGTGCATTAGAGAATATTTTGTGGAATATTCTAAGGAATATTCCCCTGAAATATTCTCTCCTCGAAAATTTTTCTATCTCTTGGTTCCCCACACTTTTCCTGGTTCTGCTACTGCTCCTCTATTGCCTAGTCAAATGGCAAACTTTGGTTTATGTAGTATTTCATGGCAGAGTTTTTCAAATAACAAGCCAACAATGTGTTGGCAACCACCGTTGGGTTATATGGGGATGGTTTGGGTTCAAAACGCACCCACCACATACTTGGTTTGAAATTCATTTTAAAAAAACATGACATCATTTTTTAATAGGAGATTGTGGTTTAATAATACACGGTGGCATGGTTATGGAGTCATTCATATTATCGTTTTTGGTTACATGGTCATTTTCGGTGGGCCGGCCCACCTGCCAACATAGGTTCGAAACCCGCTGACCCCATTATGGTGTTTTCTTTGTAATGTGTCAAGTGACAGGGTTTTACTGCCTTCCATGTGGATATATTAATATGTGTTATGCAGTTGCGGGCTGGTGGGGATGGCGGCCCGCCAACCCACCCTTCTATTTTTGTTTGTTTTTTTTTATATCCCAACCATTCAAAAAATTTCAACTGGATTTTAAGGGTTATTGGCGAAATTATGTAGGAAACAAATTTTGTCTTTAAAACTTTCATTTTACATGCATCGAGACTCTACTAATTTGTTGCCTTGTTACTAACTACCACTTGGCCAAGTTTGACCTAGACATTGACGGCTATAACTTAAGAATACAAACTAGGATTTGGGTGTCGCTCAAACCATTGGAATCAAGATGATGGGCACTATGATCTAGTGTTAGTTTCACTTCGATCTGATGACTTTTTTTTTGAGCTATTGTGAGCCACTTCTGATTTTTGAACGTTTTTGGAGCCAACTAGATCATTCCTCCCCATTGAAGAGCTTTTGGTCCTCCAAAAGAATGAACATAATATTGAACTACTATTTTACATTATTTGCATGACAAGTTTCCTCACAGGTAACACTTCCTCCTCCTTCACCCTTGTTCTTCAGAGCCATAGGTGATGAGCCGACACCTACATCTTGTGCAAACCTATAGTACAATATTTGCAAATTACATGCTCCATTACATGACCAATCGTGACACAAGCATCCCCATCCTTGCCAAGAGTTTATAAGACACATTCTTTGGTCAAGTTCACATCAAAATAGAAACCAATGCCTAAACTATCAATAAAAGGCCAAAACATCATCGTTGTGTTAACAAGCGATGGAAAACAGATCAACACTTTTACATTTTTATCACAACACATGATTTATAAAATGCGGCCGTGAAAAGATACTATATATAGAAAAACCATCTCTCACTCATGAAAGTGAATGGGTCATTATCTTATGGGACATTCGCTTGTTGAACATATTCCCTAGTTGGTCCTTGCACATATTCTCTAGTTGGTCCACGAGACATTCTCTCTATAGGAACTTGCCCTTAAATGGGCCCTCCTTCATCATGACAAGATAATAAAATCTCACATGATGTGGCATACAAGTATCCCTAAACATAATGGTAATTAGGGATCTCAATAACAAAAACATCATTTGAGAAAATAAAAATAAATACATGGCATAACTACATCATATACCTCCACTTTTGGGGATGGCCTGAAAATACAAAGCTCAACTGATGACATGGACTTCACCCCAGAATTCGTGGCATGAAATTGTGTCGAACGACTATAAACTTGGCCCCTTTCAGACACCATCGAAATATTGACCCTTGTGAATATTGAATATTCCCCCAAAGATTCGTTTGTAGACATGGATGAAAAATCCGCTACTCTGCATGAAATCGTAAGCACACCACTGTGCTCCTTGTGAATTCCATGAAAAATGACTATATAGTCGGCATCATTATGTCTCTGTAAAAAATTAGCCTCCAAAGGAATATTTTAGATTCCACTAGATTCTGCAAAGATTCCTTGTTGTTGGACGCTTGAAATTTTGCTGCTTGGATGAGAAAACAAACCACACCATTGTGTTCGCTACTAAATTATGGTTCTTTTGAGTATAAATTTGACATGTTTCTCTCACTTTGGAATATCACCCCTGAAGGAATATTTTAGATTCCTCACTGTATCAAAGAATATTCTAGGGAATATTCTAGGGAAAATTCCCCTAGAATATTCTCTCCTCGAAAAGCGTGTTGGCTCGTCGTTCCCCATGCTCATCTTGGTTCCACCACCACTCCCTCGCTAACCAGTCAAATGCCGAACTTTGGTTTATGTAGGATTTCGGGGTATATTTTTTCAAATAACAAGAAAACAGATTTTTGGAAACCACGGGTAGTTTATGTGGTGGCAAGATGGGTTTAAAACTATCCCATCCTAGACTTGGTATGAAATTCATTTTTAAAAAAACATGAAATCTTTTTTTAATAGGAAATTGTGGTTTAATAATACACGAAGGCATGGTTATGGAGTGGTTTATGTTGTTGTTTTTTATTACGTGGCCACCACCAATGTAGATTCAACACAACATGACCCTATTATGGTGTCTTCGTTGTAATGCATCGGGTGGTGAGGTTTGGCCACCTACCACCTGCATATATTAATATGTGTTATGTGGTTGGGGGTTGGTGGGGGTGGCGGCCCCAACCCAACTTTATATATCTATCTATCTATCTATATATATATATATATATATATATAATATATATATATATATATAATATATATATATATATATATATATATATTTTTTAATAACCCATCCATTCAAAAATTTTCAATCGGATTTTAACGGTTACTGGTGAAATTAAGTAAAGAGTGCAAAAATCCATTCTAATTGCCATTTTCCATGCATCGGGACTTTGCCAATTTGTTGCCTCATTAGTGACTGCCACTTGGCCAATTTTGATCCGAACTTTGACCAGTTATAACTCGAGCATGCAAACTCAAATTTGGGTGTCATTCATGCTATTGGAATGAGTACGATGAGAACTATGATCTGGTCATGGTTAAACTTCACCCTGATGACTTTTATTTTTGAGCCCTTCTGAGTCACTCCTTACTTCTGAATGTTTCTAGAGCCAACTACATCATTCCTAAACCTTTAACACTTGGTCCTTGGTTTTTCTCATTTAGGACATCCATTTTTTATTATTATTCATCATTACATCATTAGGCTCAACCTATTGGTATCCCCTTGTCAAAAAAATTCCAAGTACATTCATCTGGGTTGGATTTAAATCCACTGTGCCCCAAAACTAGGATTCGATCTACTGAATGTATTGTTGTGAGGATAAGGTCTTTTAAAAATTTCATGATTCCTATATGCTCAAAGCTTCTAAGTAATATGAAGGCTAGGATGCAAACAATAATTAATTAACTATATCATAATGATAACTAATTTATGCCATTACAAGATAACATTGAATAGAATGCATGCCCTGAACCATTTAGACACATCCTCGACCATCTATTTACCCATTCTCACTTTCATGTGAGGAAAAAGAGCTCAAAATTTCTAGAAGAGGATTTCTACACTCTTTACAATCTAGGACATGGTATCATCAATAGTGTCTCTTATGATCATTTATAGGTATCATGGATTACTTATTATGGCATATTCCCAAAAGTTTCGAAGCATGTGGCCTTGTGGCCTTTCATTACTTTAATTCATTTAGTAAAATAATGACATATTAAGTATTTGCTTTCTTGTGGCACGGCATGTGGTACTTGATGAATGTGTGGCTTTAAAGAGAGTGAGAAAAAAGAAACAAATCAGAACTAGAATCATAATTTGTCTCACCAAAGAAGATTACACCTAAAATCATCCTAAATATATCAAAACGAAAAAAAGATAGGATAAATACAATAGTGAGTGTCATATCATTACATAAGGTAATGACTACATCCTTTTTTACCAAGTGGACCAATATATGGATTTTGTGAAACCACTGATGACATTGAATTACTTGAGGGAGGACTATATTTTTTGTTTGAAATTATTTTCCATCAATCCAAGAAGAAACTATCCTGATACAAACATGGTTTGCAGGAAAAACACCCTTGACATATCCATCATTAGATGGAAATAAAGGCATTAGAGAGCTAGGTCTTGGAAACAAGGGAAGACTATTAGTGTCCTCATTATTAAAATCAAAATTTTTTATGTCTATTGTTGTCTTATCAGAAGCCATGAATGTCTAAAATTCTCCTTGCAGTGGGGGAGGAGTTGTAGGATGAAACTATTTTGTAGTTTCTCGAGAGTGTGTCAAAAAGTATGAGGCAATAATTCCTTTGAAAAATTAGTATTATGAAAAAGTGGTATTGTAATAAGAGAATGAAAATGATCGTTCTTAAAAATGCCTTCAATAGTGATCAAAAAATCATTCTAATCAAGGAGTTGTTGTACCATGACATATCAAAGGAGTGTGACAATAGAGAAGAAGAAAAAATAATTATTGAAGTGGATAAGTTTATGGCTTCAAATTGCAACATTGGAATAGATATATTTTTTTGTGAGTAATCGACGCAGCCCAACAACAACACTTTTTGATGTTAAAAACATGCTATTTAATGATATATCTGACTCTAGTTTGATAGATGAGGAATATGGCACAAATATGGTTTGATGAGGCAATGTTAACTTGATACGAGAAATTTACATGAATTATTCAAAAAAAAATCCCCATTATATAGGATGTTTTACTAATGCTTACATTTACTTTTTGAAATCATGAGCAATGCACATTCTAACAAAAAAATAGAAAACCATCAACACAAAATAAGGAACAAATAAGAAGCCATAATTATGAAAAACCTAACTTAATGATATGATAATAGAGTTTATCCATTATGGACTACATCTTCGGACCCGGTGTCAAGAGTGGGGAGGTTGCTTCATTAGTTGTTGCAGGAAGATGATGAGTATATGATGTAATCTTTGCCAATACAAGGAAGAACTCCATTAACTAGAGTGGTATGTCTCTCTCCAAGGAGACATTATTCTATAAGAAATATCACTCATAAAATCTCTCCTTTAGTATGAAAAAATAACAATCTCTCACATAAAGTGGCATAAAAATATCCTCTCACAACATGGCATACATGGATCTCATAATCAAAACATCAGCTCAATAAAATCAAATAAGGACATGGAAACAATGCACGTTATAGCTGCAAGTCCGGGAACATGTTGAAAATTGGCTACTTGGATGAAGGAACTTCCCATGGCATCACATTCATTGTGAAAATCTGTGAAATATGATTGTAGACACGAACCCTTTCTAAATCGCTCAAATCTTAGCTCCCCACGAATCTCAAAGATTCCTCACAATATTCTCTTCTTAAACACAGGAAAAAAATTGTTGCTCAGATGAAGAAATAGAATACACCATTAGACTCCTAGCAAAAAACAGGTTCATTTGAGTATAAACTAGACATAGTTTTGACACCTTCAAAATTCTGCCCCTTAGGAATCTTAAGATTCCTCAAAGATTCCTCATGAAAATATTCTTTGAAATATTCCCTAACACATGCTCTACCAATATTCTTAGAATCTTCTTGAGATTCATGACTTCATTGGCCTTCTTGCACCTTGATCTCTCATGCATTCTCCATGGTTCTGTTTGAACCATTTGAATGGAATTTTATAACAAAGTGTGAGAGTGAATAAGACAAAGTATGTGGTTGGCATAATGATTGCCATAGTAATATTAAGTTACTTGTTGTTGGGGAAGTTTTGGATTTGAAACCCATGGACTCCCATTTTTTCTTTAATATCGTTTTAAAGCCCAATTTTGGTTTTAATATAGTTTGCAAACCATATAATATATGGTTAATGTATGTCCATATTTTAAGGAATCCCAAAACCATGAGAATAAGACAAAAATGGAGGTTGCGCCATCCCAAGGCAACCTGGGCCATTGGCCTATTGATTTAGCGGAGCTTGCTAAAGGTGTAAAAATCCTACACTTTTCTTGATTTTCTCTCACGAGTTGGCGTAAAAGCCGAGGAAGGAAGAAAACACTAGAAACATATCGTCATTCATTCATGGAATTTATAGCCTCAGAAAAGCCAACAACCTTGATTTCTTTCACCTTCGAAACCTCAGGGAAGAATGACCGGTCAAATATCTCAGAAGTATGTTGAAAAGTGATGGGATATCATTTTCTGGAAGTTTGTGAAAAGGGAAGCGCTAAGAACTGGGCCCGGATTACTGGTGACAAAAAAATTGAGTTAAGGGGACAAATAGAAGATTTTATGGGTTTGATTCCAGGTTACACACATGGTTGAAGTATCCTTCCTCTGTAGTAGTATACACATGGATTTGTTTGTAGCAACTAGAATCAATGAGTACATTTTTGACTTTGTAATAATAGGCAGCCTTGGATGAAGATCATGATCTATTTCTACTTGAGGTATTTTTAGTGTGTTCATCCAACCAAGGCTCGAGGTCAAAATAGTCTTGATACATCTTGAAAGGTGTGCAAGCCAATGCCAACTTAATTTCTTCGCATTATTATAGATAAAAGGGTGGAAGGGAAAGGGGGAGAAAATGGATGATTGGAATAGGGAGAATTACGAACTCTAGAGAGATCACAGGAGGTGGGTAGTTGGACAAACAAATGGAAAAACGAGAGGTGTTCCAAGAACGACGGGAGGAGGCCATCCTTATATAAAGACAAACGTCAAGGTGTAGGGAGAAATTGATGTCGGAGGAGATGAGGTGGGGGAGCACACCATGGATACTTGTGATAGACTCAACAAGGGATTACTTCTGCCCATGGGGGTTGAATAAGGGGAGGACGAGCTACCGACCCGATATTTTGTGCTTTATTGTGTGCCAAATTGAGCCCAAACATGTAGACGGATATAGATTCAAAGACGATGTCGAATATCACAAGGTGAGACTAACTAATGGCTTAATCCCATTCTCTATAACCTACATGTTCCTAAGTAGGAATAAATAAAACTATGAGAAACGAAAACACCACCAGGGACTAGGGATGCTCACTAAAACCTTGTGTTCACTGAAATTTTACCATCGGAACCATAGTGACCAACAATGCATAGTGAATCTAGAGTCCACATTTCAACCTACCTCACATCCCCTCACAAAATAGGTATACCCTTGCATTACTTACCAACAACAAGACCTAGGGGCATACATGTTACATACGTTAATTTACCTTTGTGGTACCTTCTTGATTTGATTGAGTAGAATCTAACAAATATGATCTAGAGAACATGTGCTTAGTTTCGCTATGAAATTGATCCCGGCGGAATAGAGTAAGACTTTGAGCCTTGTGACATTAGCTCAAAGAGGAGCTTGCCTAGGATCATTTTGATAATAGGGAATCCAAGATGGAAGTGAGTGAGTGACCATGAATGCTTTGATAATTTACAGCCAATTGATTCAATACCCCATCGGGAAAAAGGTTTTCTCTGCGGTTGGGAGGGACTGAATTTTAGGCTCATGCTTTATGGATCCACCTTAGAGAAAGTAGCTCGTAATTTGACCACTGAAAGGGTGGCCTATTCAATAATGAGAAAATCCCCTAATAAACCTAAGTAATGCATAGGAAATTAAGTAACCAAGAGTAGGAAGTGAGGACATGATATTAATCTATTTGTTTGGGGTAGGAGTGTGGATATAGGCTGCTCTCCTGACAAAGGAGGGGGAGGTGCCCTAAACATAAATAGAGGACTAGGAAAGTGGTTAATCGGCTAGTGAAAGGTGGCGTAGGCTTGTAAGGAGAGTAATTCTACGCCTTGGGAACTAGTACTTGTGAGAGTGCGTCCGGGGAGAGTTCATTCTTACTAATGATGAACATTCAAATGTGTCAGAGCTTCCCACTAACAAATTATCCTTATTCACTAACAATTAAGATTGTCGGAGCTAGGACCCCACTGAGGCACAAAAATGACATCGTTGAGGAGTGAAGGATGAATTTTTATTACTGAATAAATGCCATATCTCCAAAGCTCGTGACTATTGAAAAAAGGGGATATGAGTCATAGTCAGAAAAACCACATGCAATGGATTCCGAGAGAGTGAGAGACGTGTGCCCAAGCCCAAGAGTCTTTGAAGCAAGGTTGAAAGGCATTGAACTACGATGGTTCCTTAGAGATTGCGCAAGTAGGGTTGACCATAAGGGAGAGGACTTACCTATATCTACTTGTTTGTGTTAGTTCCATAACATGCTCACTATCTCCTTATCTACTCCCTACAATAGTCCTGATTATGCTCGTTAGTAATGAACATGGTTGGCTAGATTTGGGAGAGAAAGGAAGATGTAAAGATATAACGAGAAACTTATGAATGATTATTCTACACGTAATCATGTATCATAAAGTAACTAGAGATATAAGGAAAAATATGTTGCTATTTTATATTTAATTATGAATCGATGTAATTATGCATCGAGGAAAGAGAAGATCAAGTAATTGTCTCGTCTTCTCTTTCCTCGATGCATAATTACATCAATGAAATATTATATGAATGCATAATTACATGTATAATATATCTCATTCATGGCTAGAATAAAATAATATGAGGGGAAGAAATAGAAACTTACACTTTGCTATTCTCTTTGAGGGGAAGAAATATGAGGGATAACCAACCCTCCATATTGCAAAGTGTTCAAATGTAAATTCTTATGGGGTCAACCTAGCCCCCCCTCCTAATAAGTCACTTCAAGCCTTTCCCGTCCTATTTCAGAACCTTCCCATTCATTACAACTCATAGGGTATTACGAAGGATGATATCTATGTGGCCTACGAAGTCATGTTGATGGATGAAGTGGTACGACCTACCATTCGGCCTGCCTTATGGCTTGCTTGCATGAACTAATGATGATAGGTAGAGTAGCTAAGTATGCTCGTTATGACACTAACTTAGAAAGATGGATAGATCCAACTAGGAAAGTCCTGAAAAAGTTACGTGAGGGCATCCATTTTACCAAGGTGGTCTCGCCTTTCGCTGGCCTTAACTTATGAGGTAATCTCTATTTCTTTTTTTTTGGTAACTAGAGGTAGACAGAATCAAGAGTGAGAATGACAATCCTAACTGGTAATTCATTTAAGGAAAATAGATAGATCGGTGGTAACTAGAGATAAAATAAAGAGTGTCTAAACACACTGGTGTACACTTCTAAACATAAGTCATAGTATAATGTGCATCATGATGTTTGGTAGATAATGCATGCATCTCCATCATGCATCATTTTTCCATCTCTAATGCAACATATATAAGGAATCCACATATAGATCTCAGTCCAACTAGGAGAAATAGATGCATCCACATTCTCCATCATGCGGTCGAATTTCCTATCCATTCAACATTCTCTGAACACACCATGATAGAGCAATGAAAAAATATTAGTTATCGGTTCGAATCCGATAGCGAGTATAGAAGTGTCTAAGGGTGAGTATAACCCAATAGGTCAAAGTGTCAGATTGTGATTTCAAAGAGATAGGTTTGAATCTTGTTATTCGCCACACCCCATTGTCAACCAAGCCATCACCCTATTAAATAAGTAAAGAAATGGTGCTAGCTTTCAATGCGTTACGCTTCATATTGCTTCCCCTAAAAGCTAATCGAAGGAGATAACTCAAATAGTTATGCCTAGCTGTCAATATGTTATGCCTAAGTTGAAATATGCTAAGCCTCACTTTCACATGCTCCCTCACCTGGTAATTCTCTCCCAGGATTTTCAAGGCTCTTCCTTGAAGAAGTATTAATTATTTTATAACATATTTACTCATATGATTTTGGTAGCTATAGATAGAATAAAGAAAAGGAAAATAGTAAGTTACATAGCACCATGGAAACTTTGATTGAGGGGCTAAAAATAATAGTAGTGTATGGAGTTATGTCTTTTGGGGTATTGGGTTATGGGTAACTATTTTGGTTTCTTCGCAACTCCATTACTCAATTTATCATAGGGGCAAGTCACTAACCGTACCTCACCCACGATGGGTGAGTACTTCGTTTCTCTCCCTTTGGTCGAGCACTATGTTCCTCTCCCTTTGGTCGAGAACTTTGTTCCTAGCGTTTATTTTGTTACATGGGTCATGGAAAGGCCCTGTAATTTTATAGGTGAACCTACTTCAGGAGTAATTCCCCCCTGATTCTAGGCCTAAAAGGTCTTGTCAGGTCCTTGGTTAACCCAGCGAGTAAGGTCCTAATCAACCCTCTCATTTTTTTCACCTGGTCCTTACTGGGGCCATTGAATTTCCTTCCCCTCAAAAGAGCTCGAAGAGTTTGGGTCCTTCTTGCACCAGTCACCCCTTATAAGTAAGGTAAGATCTTCCACGTATTTTAGGGAAAGAAATGTTCTTGAACCAGCCTTATTTGGTTGGTTTGGTCCTTGCCAGCCTGCGCCAGTCCCTACGCCAACCTTATTTTGTCATCGGACTTATGAAAGATAATGATAACCTTTTTGTTACAAGAAAGGCATAACCTTCGTTATGCTCGCTCAAGCCTAACACAAATTCCCACCTACACAAATTATGGAAGAATCAGGATAATGATTTTATGTAGAATTACAGTATTAACACTATTAGTAAATACTGCATGGAATGGGAGGTGGAAGGGGCACAGTGGAGAGGGAGTGGAATCAAAGCTAGCGTGAAAGTAATGGTCAATGAACAAAATAGTTTATTAGGGTCGATCCTTGGTGGGGGGCATGAAATGCTTAACCCCAACCGATAAGAGGTGGTAGTAGAAAACCTAACCTACTAGCTTGCCTGTTGGTGCATAATAACTATTTTATGCAAAAATGCTTATATATTTTGTTACGTTATATATCTGATAATGTTGATGAGGGCCTAAAAATGATTCTCCATATGGAGGAGGTAGGTAGCACCCAGTTTACCACTAAATATGAAGAGAAAGGCCCGACATTCCAACCTCCTAATTCTTCCAACCAATATGTGTTCTCCAATCCATCCATTTTGATTTTCATTGTACCCATATTTCCTTAATCTCTCGACTACTGAAATTCAACTACATTTGTTGATTGGAAGACCTTATCCTGAACATAACACCTATCCATTGAAGGAACATCACTCACCCTACTTATTCGTTCATCCGGGTGAGGATGAAAAATAGATAAAAATGAGGAATTAGGTGTCGACAACAATTACCTAGCGGACGTCATTTGTTTACCTTTCATGCATGTTCTCCATGCATGAAAACGTGCACCATTATTTATGCATGCATAGCTCTCATTCACCACATTATTAAACAAAAGAGATAAAAGTTATTGGAAGATTCTTTCTCCATCGGTCTGTATTAGACAACGAAAGGAATAATCCTTTTCGTATTCATCAATTTCTCTCCCATGACGACTAGGAACAACAAACCAACAAAAATTTCACTTCGATTTTAGACCTCAACATCCTGCTGCTCATGGTATTTAACGATCAGTATTGAAGATGAACGGAGAAGTGGTGGAATGTACATAACCTCATATTGGTCATTCCAGTGTGGCATGAAGCATTGATGTTGAGTCAGCTCCTATGTCACTAGTTATGCCCTGCTCAGTCCCCTGCTATAGGTCGTGTGTGCCAACTTTGTACCGCGTCATGAGTACCGGGAAAAAGGTGGTCAAGCCACTCAAGTGGGGCAAGCCACCACCAAGGGAAATAAGGGAGAGGGTTGTGAAGGTGGCCTCGTTATCCACATTGTAGGTATGGGGAATTGGGTTCGTCCCCCACCTTGGTGGGTTGGTTGTGCCCAGCCTAGGTTTTCTCCGAACGAGCATTGCTGGGTTCCGGAGTTCCCGTCAAGGGCATGCATACCTTGGGGTGATTATCAACACCTGCAACCCATAATGGATCATCTTGGAACAGTGGAATGTGTAACCTTCCTGCTGCCCCATTAAATTACACTTGTTCCTATAATAACCTACCTAACAGAATGCATGAGGGACAACCCTGGAATACTAGGAAGCCAACACGGAGCATGGAACTACTGGAAAATACTGTTTGGCAAAAATGTTGCAAGTAGAAAGCATGGTAGGCTTGCACTGAGAGCATAGGAAAATCATTTGTTTGCGGGAGGAGCTGAGCTTAGATGGCGAAGGAGCCAGGGAGGCTAGGTCATTGGAAATGGAGAGGCCTTCTAATCCATTTGTTTAGGGGGTGAAGGATGGAGTCAATCGACAAACTGATGAGCCTCAATATTACAACAAGAATGTTGCAACTCCCAAGGCTACTGACTTTAATTATCAACTCGGTGTTCGTAAAAACTTAAGAGGTTTCAGAACTATATGTATGGCATACAATGTGTCCTTCCATCACTGTCATGATATAATGGAGTGCATGTACTGAAGCAAAATCCTGAACTAATTGCAGAAAATGAAATTTTCGAAATGGAACCTTAACCTATTGAAAGAAAGAAAGTACAAGGAAAGAGATTGAAATCAAATGCTAAAACACACCATTTTCTAACTAACTGCTAAGAGGTTTTACTTCAAAAGAATCCTAAGTTAACATGTATGAATTCCTACTGTCCTAAGCATGCAGATTCAAACCATCAAACCTTCTACTGTTATGCATATAAATGAATAAAATAAATTTGTTTTTCTTTTTGTGTTTTTTTCAAGTGAGAGTGTGAAAGATAATCTGTTTTGGTGATGTGGGATGTGGCTTGGAGATGATGGTGGATGGTTGGAAGGCTTGGGAGACCCTTAGGTCACCTTGTGTGGCTTCCTAGAGGTTTTCCCTCAATTTGGCCTCAAAACAGGCCACTATAGGAAAACCTACAGGATGTGCTAAAACACTACAAGATCCCATGAAAACCTACAAGATACAACCGAGAGAAAAATGATGGATTTAAAGGTGGTCGAAATCTTAGGGAAGGTTTTTGGTGGATGGAATGAGGAAAGGAAAGGCCTAGGACCACTTCAGAACTCGAAACTAAAGGTGGGAGATGGATGGATTTGCTCAAAAAGCTTGGAGAACTTTCCTTGTGAAATGATGAAAATGGTGAGTGTTTAATGACCAAAAAAATCAAATCCAAATTGGATTAGATGATTTTTTTTATTAACTAGGATGTATTAGTTCCCTATTCGAAGTGGAATCACTCAAAAAGACATATGCTAATCCATGCAAAACAAATAAGAAACATTACTAGTTGAAAATCTAGAAATATGAGAACCAGTGAGCTAGTAAATCTAAAAAATGGCTAACGAAATCAAGTGCAAATTAAATGGGGCAATTTTTGTTACGAACTAGAATGTGTTTGTGATCTAATACAAGTGGAACCAATTCAATTGAAGCTTGTTAGGATGCTCTAAAAAATAGCATAAACTTATTGTTCCTTGCTAAAAAGGAGGTCCAACAATCTAGATTTGGGAAAAAGAAGACTAATCCAAGTAGCTCAATGATTACTATAAACTTCCAAAGCTTTTCCAGGGATGAAATAGTGCTTTTGATCCTACAAAAGAACTTACATAAGCCATTTAACTCAATCTTACAATAAGAAATCATTAATACTAAATGCAGAAATAGAAAGAAATAAAAACTAGAGATGCATGTGAATAAGAAGTGAAAAGGAGGAAATAAAATAACACAAAAATTCTCTAACGCTCCTGGGATGGCCAAGCCCAAGGAAACATAGAGACCTATGGAGGAGGACAAGATTTAGAAGTTGAAAATAACATCTATCTTCATTATTTTTATCAATAGAATTACATCCCTGCAAGAAAATACAATGGAGCTGCAAAAATATGAGTTCTCTCCACAAGAACACTAATGAGAAATCTCTCCCTAGAGGCAAATTAGACTTGGTACCTATACAAAATGATTAGGAATAATCCCCCATGAATGGAGGAAGTTTTCCCCACCAAAATCCCTTGATTTGTGGATCTGGTTCCCAATATTAGGAATTTGAATTTAAATGGTAGAGAACACATTCCTAGATTTTCTCAATCATTCCTTAGAGGCAAATTTGACTTGGTACTTATACGAAATTATTAGGAATCATTCCCCATGAATGGAGGAAGCTTTTCCCACCAAAATCCTTTCATTAGTGGATTTGGCCCCTTGATTAGTGGAAACCATTCCTAGATTTTCTCAATCATTGGAGTTCTACAATTTGTGTCATAATTCCATAATATCTTGTTGATTTATGAATTATTATCAATCCTCCTGTAGTAGGGAACAAGCCCCTAAATTATCTCCTTCTCCAAATCTTTATAATCTGCCCAATATTCTCTTAATATTCCAAAAAAATAAATAATATTAGGCACAAATATCCAATTATTCATAAACCTTCATAAAGAAGATATTAAAGCTAAAAATAAATTATCTAATGTAAAAAGAGAGGTTTAATGAGCTGAAGGATGGTCATAGGCCTTAATTGATATTTAAATTATAAGTATGGGCCTTAATTTATGTCTAATTTAGAGACCCATTATACCCCTGCTGAAAGTGTTGTTCATCCTCTGAGAAATTTAGTGATCTCATTGTTCCCCATTAATGGCCCTCGTGGCCTCTCTCTTGTGCATTAAGAATCTTGGCTGTAAGTTTTGCAAGGACAAGCCCAAAAACATATTTGTGCAAAGAAAAATCATTGTTTCTTCAAACCATTAGCTTGCCTTCTTCCCCTTATTCAAGATGGGTTCTTGAATATTTTTCAGTTTGGCAAGGTCTTCCACGCCCTTCTCAACCTTCTGCTAACTTGTTACACCATTTGGACACCTCTAACACCTTCAAAATGTATTTAGATGAGAAACAGGACATCTTGTAGTAATTTCTTCAAAATACATGCCTATATATTATTAGTACTTGAAATATTATAATCCTCCCAAATTCTTATTTGGAAGTGTCTTTAAACTTGCATTATTATTTATAAGGTCTTCAACTTCAACTCATCAAATTCAAAGTTAAAGAGCGACCCTTTCGCGGCTTCAAAATAAATTACAGTTAATAAATTTAACCAAACCATTTGAAAACTTTTCAAGAATTATCTAACATAATTTCTAAAATTTTTAAAATTAAGTAAATAGTGACCCTATATAATTGCATCAAATTATTAACTAGTTTGACATTAAGAATTAACCTCCTTAAATAGACTTGATGTTTTTACAATAATATAAATGATATAAATCTATAATAAACTTAGTTGAAACATAAATCATATAAATCCTATAATATACTTGGTTGAGGCTTATTTTATCCTAAAGATAAAATTTAAAAATTTTCTAAAACAAAACACTTTAAAAAAAATGCTTCTGCATTAACAAAAATACACTTAACAAAACACATACTACATGCTACTTAAATAATGAGAAGCACATATTACATGATACTTAAATAATCATCAGTAAATGTAAATGATAATTAATAATCAGTGAAGACAAAAATCGTAAAAAGACAATTTTTAAAAAGTCATTAAAAAAATTACTTGTCTGTCAAATTTATACCCAAAATGGACACCATCTCATTCTCGGTTAATATTTATTTTTCGGCAAAGGCACTACATCGGAGTGTCACTTAACAAGTTGTCTTACACTCACATATAAAAATTAATCCGAACGCTTTATTCTGACGGAGCAGCATTGAAATTCTAGCATCTCTAGCGGTATAACGTTCGTTGCGAGTCTTTTTCTAGTGTACCAAACGCTTTAGTTTCTAGTGTACCAGAATTCGAATACACGGTTTTATAAGGTATTTAGGTTTTAAGAAAAACTTTTTGAACGACCAATATGTACTCAACAGATGCAAAGTAATCGACATTATACACATTGAAATTATATATCATCTGATTTAACATACTTTTCAATTTAATGGTATCTATTCAGAAATATACATGATTAATTGTTACTTTTATGAACAACAGACATAAGGTTATATCCGACGATTCCAGCTATTAATAGAGTATATTGAGAATTATACATGATTAATGGTTACTTTATAAACAGCAGACATAAGGTTGTATCTGATGATTCCATTAGCAGGAACCTACTGTAATATAGATACATAGTGGGTTTTTAATTCCGCTAGCAGTTTTAGCTCTCGGTTTTACTATCCACCCGACATGTCCAATTGAATTCATTATTATAGTGGGTACAAATAGAGGACTGCGTATTATTCCCCGGCAAAATTGATTTCTAAGAAGATGTGACCCTAAGAACATACAACTGGCAAAACATTAGGAATATATGCGTTATATGATTGTATCACTGACAAATGGTTGATTACAAATGAATTCAGAGGAATACAAATACAATATCTGTGAATAAGAACAGAGTACAAATACAAATACAATATCTGTGTGCGCCTAAAATCGATAAATCCAGTATTTGAATAAGAACTGAGTACAGTGTAAACGGCATCTCTGTCTCTGTCCTTTGTTTGGAGGTTAATGGGGCTTGAAAATAAATAGCCTTAAAACTGTTGTAGATGTTTATTTTTTTATTTTGGGCATTACAGAAACGAAAGTGTGCCTCTACAGCAGCCGCTCAATTAATACCCTATAATACTATAATATGCCGTCTTATGGGGAGATATTCGACTCTCCTATAATACTATAATATGTCGTTTTATGGGGAGATATTCGACTCCAAAAAAATTCAAGGAGACCGTTCAATGATGAAAAACGCTAAAGTAATCGATGATTTTTATGCCACACCAAAAATCATCACCCCCCTTTTGGCAAATTTCCATGGTGGAATATTGATGATAGTCAACCCGAAATTTTATGATATCCTTCAAAATTACCCAAACGGGGGAATACATTGAGTTATTGATTGAAAAAGAACATTTTATAGTAGAAAGAGTTTATATGGGCCATATTTGTTCCATATGTTAATGGACCAATTTGCAAGAGAATCAACTTTTATAAGTTTTTCCATTAGAAGGTACATTTAAGATTTTGACTACGGTGCCTAGTGTGACCACTTGGCTCTGTTAACATTGCCTAAAAGAGATGGTAAAGCCATGTATACTTGAAAATAAAACAAATATAGAAAGAATTAGAAAGTAAAAAACATTGTGAATACTAAATAGGGTACGAGCATTTTATTAGCATGAATGACAACACTGTGAAAGTCTAGAATTTGGACACCAGGTAGCTTCACAATCTGTAAAATTTGTGGTTACCATCATTTTCATAATAAACTTACTAAGGCACATGGAATGGACATATAACCAAAAATGCAACATCCAAAGTGACATTAAATTGAAAATGGTGAAGTAGTGTGATGTGGGGATTTACCCAAAAAAATATTCATATCCAAGATCTCATGCAACGAATCTATCCGTGCCAAACATGAAAAATCCATTGGAAACCAGCTCAAAGATACAAATTTAGCTTAATTGCGGCCTTAGTACCTTTATCTTATGCATCCATCATTAATTGTTACTTTTATGAACAGCAGACATAAGGTTATATCCGAGGATTCCAGCTATTAATGGTGTATATTGAGAATTATACATCATTAATGTTTACTTTTATAAACAGCAGACACAAGGCTGTATCTAATGATTCCATTAGCAGGAACCTACTGTAATATAGATACGTAGTGGGTTTTTCATTCCGCTAGCAGTTTTAGCTCTCGGTTTTACTATCCACGCTACATGTCCAATTGAATTCATTATCATAGTGGGTAGAAATAGAGGACTGCGTATTATTCCCCGGCAAAAATGATTTCTAAGAAGATGTGACCCTAAGAACATACAACTGGCAAAACATTAAGAATATATGCGTTATATGATTGTATCACTGACAAATGGTTGACTACAAATGAATTCAGAGGAATACAAATACAATATCTGTGAATAAGAACAGAGTACAAATACAAATACAATATCTGTGTGCGCCTAAAATCCATAGATCCAGTATTTGAATAAGAACAGAGTATAGTGTAAATGGAATCTCTGTCTCTATCCTTTGTTTGGAGGTTTATGGGACTTGAAAATAAATAGCCTTAAAACTGTTGTAGATGTTTATTTTTTGATTTTGGCCTTCACAAAATGGAAAGTGTGCATCTAGAGCAGCCGCTCAATTAATACTCTATAATACTATAATATGCTGAATATTTGTTTCCGTTTTATGGGGAGATATTCGACTCCAAAAAAACCCAAGGAGACCGTTCAATGATGAAAAACAATAATTATTCGCTAATCGACTTTACTCCTTGTGATAAAACTTTCTAGAAGAAATTTTCTGAAAGGTTATTTCATTATGATAGTGTTTTTCAGTGATTCAAATCTAATTAATTATATATATATATATATTATTGATAACATTATTGATTACTTGTATATTATTGATACTATTATTAAATAGTTAAGGAAGATTATTGATCATGCACTAGGATAATCATTGGCTTAGTGCAAGTTTATATGATACATTATGCATTTTATACAGTTTGAGTGAGCCTAATGGTTAAGAGCATGTGTTTCCTTTTAAGAGGTCACACATTCAAACTGGAGGGGGTACAATATGTATGTCTTAGTAGACTTAGCAATCAAATCATTGCGCGAAGGAGGGTCCCTTGTCCCACAAACAAGGGTCCTCATACACCAATTTGGTGTCTCTCTTGGCCATGACCTTAAAATTAGCGAATAATAATAATAATAATTTATTTTGAATAAAATATTTGACATCTATGGTGACAAATAATCCTGAAGGGTGTGGTAGAAGGTGACAGCCAGAACAAGCCTATGTTGCTTTTTGCAACTTGTCAGAATATCGAGATAGTGATAAACTTTTGTCTAGAGGCTCATCATTATGGCAGTCACTCTTTTCCATGCACTTTAGGGATTCCAGTTCATCATAGGAGATGTCAAATAGTTTTTGTGAGATAAATAGAATTCATAACATGTCATGGCATGTCATACCAACATGCATTAAACCAATAATTGACTTATTTGTATACTAAATAATCTTCAGCATAAAAACACATTCAATTCTTTGTCATTACCATACATTTTGAAAATCACAATAGGCATAGTGGTTGAGATACTTACACATCTATTCAATCTGGCAATTGCATGGGTACATAATCTAACTTATAGACAAAATGTCAATAGATCCTCACCAACCTTAAGTTGAAATAGGAAGCCTTCGGCTAATTACTTCCATCTTTAAGGAGAATTTGTGGGGAAATTAAGAGGTACAAGGGAAAATGAAACTAAGATATTATAATTATTTTATTAACCCCAATTTTGAAAACCAAAATTACCTTTCTATCTTGACTAATGTTAGCGTTGCCAAGATAAGAATTAGTTCTCATGAGCTTCATAGTGAAACTAGTTGTTGATAAATTTCATAAAAATCCCATCGGATGAAAGCGGTTTTCATTGTGAATGTAACATCCCTCCCTTAATAATAAATAATAAATAATAATAACTAATAAAAATAATACAAAAATAATAAATAATAATAAAAATAAAAAATAGTAATAACCATAATAAAAGAAGGAAATTATCCAAAAGAAGGAAAGAAAAACAAGAAAGCTAAAAAAAATCAAAGGAAAGTAAAGAAAAAGTAGCATGCAGACACATGGAGGGGTGCATGTGGTTCCCCTTCTCATATGTTGTTCTATTTAATGAACGGTGAGGAAGATGGGAGGGGTTCCATCATTCCGAGGTTCGATCTTTCATTTTCTTGGGAGAATGGTATATTAAGACAAAGGAATACTGGCAGTAGTCGTTGATTGAGGGCTCGGGGGTGGCCAGTTGTAGCAGAATCCTGCACAATTGAGCCTACGGTTGGGAGGAGAGTCGTCCCCAAAATCTTGTGGTCACTTCGCAGCCAGAAAGTACAGGTATAATTTCATTGAAAGAATTGTTTTCCTTTTTGACATTAAATTTAGTTTTACTTGTGCTGTTACATATTAGCTACGTTCTGAAGTATTTTATGAGTACACATTTTGCGCATTATATGTGTATCTACACCAAACCAATTAAAGTGCATATACAACAGTTTGCATACTAACCATTTGACAAAATGCCTCTGAGAAAAACTTAGTAGAATTTGGAGATTCGGTGAGAAAATGCAACGTATCCCAGGAGGGTATATTACAGCCATGTGCCTTCAACAGTGGTGGTGTCCAAATTTACGCGTCCCAGCATAGTGCTCTGACCTAGTGGGGTGATAGAACGTATTACTCAAGGCCTTGCTATTTTGACAATGCTGGCTATGACGATGTAAATCATCATTGATGCTTATCAATCCGGATCCTTTCTTATATGAATATTTCAACTTGAGAGTATTTGATTGTGTCTTTATGAATACGAGTGTTGAAAATGTAACTAGTGTCGGTCTTCATAATGTAATATAAAACAATCATTGATGTATCTATTATATTCATTATTATATTTATTTTCAGTCAAAGCATGATCTTCACGCTTATAGAGTCAAAAGAGCAAAAAATAATTTATTATGAGTCAAAGAAAATGTACTTGAGTCATGTCCCATTTGGACATTTGTAAGAAAAAGAATTTTTGAATTTTATTGAGTCAATGTCCACCAAAAATTGTCAAGTCGGCCCTCCTTGGGAACATGTCTGCTTGGGCCTCCTAGAGCCACCTATTCGACCTCCTGGACAGATATATCTAGAAAGCAGCTCGACTTATTTGAGAGATCAGCCTATTCGACATCCAAGAAGTACATCTGAACTATACGAAGGAGCAGAATTCAAAGAAGAAAGAATATAAGTCAAAGGAGAGAGAAGAATATTTCTGTTTGACCAAATTTTAGACCTCCACAGCTCGGACGTGTGAACGAGACAAATTTCTGTGTTACTACAGGCTTGAAATTTCTGCTCAATTTTAGGGCCAAAATTTCAGGAATTGACCAGATTTGGGACAATTTGACCATCATTGACTTTGACATTGGAGGTGACTTGACAAAGGGTTTGACTTGGCATTTTTGGTGGTACTTTTGGTCTTGGTCGTGGGTTTTCGATATCTCATTTTGATCTGATTCTATAAGAGAAGGATTGTTGGGTTTTCCCCCTTGTGGGGTTTTGCCAGTGTTCCACGGGGACCCGTCCCCTAGGGTCGGGTGCACGCACCCCTCGCACCCAAGACGGGGAGTCTCTTGGGGGTGCGTTTCCCCACACACCCTTTTTGGGGAGTCTCGGGGAGACACAAGGGGGTGCATTTCCCTAGTGTGAGAGTCTAGACTCCCCAAAAAGGGTGCGTTTGGGAGTCCCCCTTCAGTGTGGGAGTTTAGACTCCCCAAAAAGGGTGCGTTTGGGCGTCCCCCTTCAAAAAGGGTGCGTCTGGGCATCCCCTTCAAAAAGGGTGCTTATGGGCATCCCCCTTTAAATTTGTCTAATAAGACCCAAATTAAAAATTAAAAAATCAAAAAACAAAACAATTAAAAAAATTTAAATTTAAAACTAAATAGAACAAAAAAACATTAAATAACTAAAAGTTTAAAACCTAGGTTCAAACTTTGAGTTATATAAATTTAGTGTTCGAACTTTGAAAATATATTAGTATGTTTTGCTTTCAATTTAGATTCTAGAATGATGAATGATGAATTTAATTTTTAAATCAATCTAGATTGTAGAATGATGAATCATTGAATGATGAATGATATGGATCAATGTATTTGAATATTTCATTATTGATTTTTATTTTTTTTATCGAATCTCATGGTATGTATGAATAATTCAATAATGAGACTTGAGTATGTCATATGAATGATATATGTATCAAAATGAATGATGAGGATGGAACAATGATTCAGTTGTCTATTTAATATTTTTATGCTTTCATTATTGAACAGTGAACAATGAATATGAACTTGAATTATATATATATATATTATACCTTGACGTCTCCCCGCACCCCCGAAATTTCCCTAAAATTTGAGGGTACTCCCACATGTCCCCCTTGTGCGTCTCCCCACACCCGCGTCTCCCCGCACCGGAGTCTTGGTGGAACATTGGGTTTTGCCCCGGCTTCTTGTGTTCCCTGTCTCTTTATTTTTCTAGAAGATTGAACATTTGTATAATTGCTTGATGACGAGGACATAACAAATAATAAAGAAGAAATATAAACATTCACAAGTAATTATCAAGTAGAGAAATCAAGCCTAATTCCACTACACGGTTTCTCAACAAAGACGTTCATTGTAAATGTGTGCTCCATCTAACACATGTGGCACATGTAACTTCAGAGTGGACGTCTCACACAAAAATGAAGTTTAGGGGCTCCAAGGTGAAACGTTCCCTTCAAAAGGTGCAACGTTTCATCATCTGAGTGTCTTATTATCCCCAAAGATGCCATGTTCTCGCCAAGTGGTGTAAAGTCATCTCTACAATGACGTGTGCCACATCCTCAAAAGGCCCAAAGTTCTCCAAAGTACTGAAATGACCTCCGGAAAGGTGTGTAGGGGTTCTCCAAAAGGTGTAAATAGCCTTCTAGTGTTCTCTAGAGGACTCAAAGTTCATGTCCACATCATGTCCATGCAAAGTACATCATCTAGGAAGGGCCTCCAAGTGTTCAAGTGTGAAAATTAATCCGGGTCAAGTATACAAATCAATTCGACCGTCATAGAAAGTGAGTCATGTCATGGTTAATGCCATTTGGTATCATCTTGAACCTTCACAATAACTTATAGAATTCATGCCATTTGCTAAGTTTAGGTATGGGAGGATCATCATTAATCCCTATTAGGTGTGCCAATACCCAAGAAGAGTGGTATTTCCCAAGAAGTCCATCATGGAGCATGTGTACTGATAGATGGAATGGCATGGGATTTGACGCCATGAGTGGCATTACATAGTTCTGTAAGGTTACGTAAGGTTGTGTAAGATATTCAACCACATGACTGCTTTTGTTGAGGGAGAGCTTATGTGTTGAGTTACCCTGTCCTTGACGTCTTACTGCCCCTTTTTTGCCTTTTTCTTGTTTTCTTTTGCTTCCTTTCACTTGCACATGTGTTTTATTGCATGGGGGTTTGGGATAATCTTAGTTAGTCTTTTTAGGTATGCATTTCATTTCATAGGGCTTGGGGCACTCGTAACGAGGGATAGAGATAAAGCTTTACTTACCATTCATATCCCTTCATTTCTTTTGCATTTTGAACTTAATATCTTGCTCTTTTAAAAAAAATAAAGTTGCCTGAACCTTGAGCATTCAATCTCTTTTTTATCATGGGATTAAGAAGCATGAACCCAAATGTGCGACATGTAACAACCAACCCAAAAGGAGTGACAATGGAGATAGGAATGATGGAGCATTTTATGTATGGATTGGAACATGGATATGTTACCCCTAGGAGAGTCCCTAGTAGTAACACTTCCCCACAGCTAGGCTTGGGATTTATTAGAATAGACTGTCATGAATTTAAAAAGCTTTCAGTCTCCCCTCTCTGACTTGTAAATTTTTACATCACACCCTTAGTTGCTCCATTTTAAGAAAAAAATTGCAGCTTTCCACTCTACAAGAGTTAAAGAGGCATTTTGGGATGGCTCTTAACTGAAACAAAAATAGATAAATGTATCAAATCTGCTTGTCTTAAACAGGGAGACCATTCTGTCCTACTCTTGCCATTTTACTGAGAAGACATTTGAACCCTCAATTTTTGACCACTTCCTTTTTATTTTCAATGATTACTGGACCTATTAACCTTTTAACTTAATGCATGGCAATGATACTGGAAATTGAATGTAAAGTATAAGTTAGATTCTCTTAAGCTAGATAGTACCAATAGACAGCTCTTTGCTCACACACTACGATCAATATATCCTGCTTGTATTTAAAAATATATTTTCTCTGGTTATTCATTTTATGATTGAGTTTTCAGGAAGAACAATTCCATGGTGTTCTTGTGATTTTTTTCATGTGTTCTGTTTTCAGGCAAGCCTGTTTACATGTATAGCATGGGAGGACTTGCAGAGTACTGTGTTGTTCCAGCCACGGCATTAGCTGTTCTCCCATCATCATTGCCATATACAGAGTCTGCTGTTCTTGGATGTGCTGCCTTTACAGCATATGGTGCAATGAGACATGCAGCTGACCTGCGTGCTGGAGAAAGTGTCGCTGTCATTGGTATTGGTGGAGTAGGATCTAGGTAAATTTCTGTTTTATTTTTTTCTTGAATGCATCAAAGAGCTGGGAGGAAAATACCCTAGCTAACTTTTTATGATGTTTAGCTGACAGCTTGCTCTTTCACATTTTTCTTAATTATAACTGCCTATCTAATCTGCTGTTTATTTTTTTAAAATGTTTCATATCAAATTGGTTCGATTTCATACCATAATATTTTATGTTATGAGTCCAGATTCTTCTTTTTGAAAAGTGATTGAACTTTAGAGAAGGCATCCTCGAATCCTTTTGTATTTATAACTGAAGCACTGACATATTTTAGTTCTTATTCTCCAATGTGAGCAATTGCCAATAAGAAATATGCAGTGGAGAAGAACACCAAAAATATGTTCTACTATTTAGTGCTAATTATACTAAAGTACATAAAGAGTATAACTGTGAGCTGTTATGTTTGCGAGAGCACACAGATGAGAAGGCAAGGGATTTTCCTAATAACTTGTACAATTTGGATGATTCGATCACATATCTATACATTTATAAACAAAATCTATCCCAAAAATGGACAGCTGAGCATCAGTATGTTCCTTGAGCTAAAAATATGCTAACCGAAAAATGGATTGAATCCTCTAAATTTGTCAAACATTCTTAAAACTTGAATTACCTCTACAAATAGAAAATAAGGAGCCCAGCTAAAAATGGGTATTGCACATTAAACACACCCCCTTACTGATGATGCTATATTCTTTTACAGTTTATGCCAAAGTTTAAACATTTCCATAAATATCTGAAATTTCTCCCTGCTCAATGCTTTGTAAAGAGGTTTGCAGGCTGATTATATTTCTACAGTACACGACTTTGGCCTCACCGTTTTACACTTGCTACTTGATGAAGTCATGATTTATCCCGATGTGCTTGGTCTTCCCATGCACTTCAGGGTTCTTTCTGAGTTGAATTCTAGTTTTGTTACTCCAATAAAATTGTATGGTTTGATCTATGGAAGATTCATATCAGCTAGAATTCTCCTGAGCCATATTGCTTCAGTTGTTGCACTGATTGCTGTCATGTATTATGTCTCTGTGGAAGAGAATACAATATTGGCTACTTAAATCAATGAATTTACTCCTGATCCCATGCTATATAAGTAACACATGATGTATTTTATCAATCTAACTTGCCCAATCCCAGTCTGTGTATCTAAACAATCTGAAGTTGTCTTTGCACAGATTCAAACTGATAGTGCAATCCATCCTTCATGTACATTGGGATTCTCTTTTCTGTTTTCCAACAAACCTATTGGGACTTATCATGGCCATGACACTGCCCCAACTGCATATCTTAAATCTGGTCTTTTGGTAGCAAGGTAGATCAAATTCCTGCTAGATTTTCATGTTACTCCAGTGTATTTACACAATGTTTGGGGATGCTTCATGAGATTGGGTGTACATGGTGTATGTTCAGCCCTTGGATGGTTTGAGATGGATTGTGTAAGATACCCCCTTGGGAATACCTTGAAATACCCAATGAAATCTCTGAGTTTCAACGGGTTTTCCAGTGAAGGGTGGCGTCAAACAGTTTGTAAATACACTGCTGTAGATGCACTTTTCACAATTTATTCCAAGTGAAAATTAACAGTGATCACCACAAGTCAAGATAATGGTTTCAAGAATCAAAACATCATAGACTGATATGTATATTGAACCCAGAACTATGTTTAATGCTGATACAAGTGTGAATGATAATAAGTTCAAACATAGACGGTCTTATCATTAACTTGCATAAGCATACACAGCGAATAATAAGAGGAGGAGAACCTGGTGTGTTTTTTCTAGTGATATAACCTTCAAAATATCAGTCCTCTTTTTATGTGATTACAGCAGTCTTGTCTTCCTGAGATACCCACCCAGAATATCTTGGAAAGAACCACAAAATTTCTTAGTTTACGCAGTCTGGTTCACTGTGGTATTTTAACAAACATTTGGTATACAAAGTGCTGTAGGTAATCTCTTCACATTTTTCATTTACAGTGACATTTACAGTACTGAAGAGCTTCAAAAGAACATACCCAAACAACTAATATCTATTTATTAATGAATGTAGAGGGTACACGTACCACCAATATAGCTTTCCAGCAAATAAGATAGGTATACATAAAACCATAGATAGGTATACCGTATACATAAACCAAAGAAGATATCAGATTTACATACACGGGTTCCAAAGATATATTTCTCTGCTTCTTAGATGATGGCAATCAGTCCCAGCACTACAAATATGGTTCAGCAACAATAACAATGCACAGAGGTACTTCTTTGTAGAAAAACACTGCCAGCACAATGAATATTGGTCCCATGAACAACTGAAAGGTACAGCCACTCATCCCACTCAGATTTGTATTTATATTTGTGCCCATAAATGATATGCAGCCAGCAAGGAGAGGAATTCGACCTCTGTTTAGTTCACACCAGCAAGAGATAACTCGACCCAACTTAAAGAACATGCAGAGATGACTCAGCTCCTTTAGGAAATGTAACTCAGCAAAACACCATAAACTCGGTCCTCCTTGAGAGAAACTCGACCAGCAATGAATGGGAGTGAACTCAGCCCAATGATAGTGATAAACTTTGCCTTAGTTAAACTCAGAACTTCGACCCTCTATAGCAAGAGAAACTTGGCCCTCTTTCTCACTGAACTCATCTCCATACTCAGCTTGAAGCTCGTCCGGTCAAGATATATGAAAAACTCAAGATTAGAAGGTAAAATTGGCTGATTAAACCGTTACCTCCATTATCTTCCAAAATTCTTCTTCTCCAATGAAGCACAATGGCGAAATCTGAGTGATTCCTCTCTCCAAATTAGCTTGAGCCTATGATTTCAACACTAAAACTAGCAACCTGACTTAGGGTTTCCAAAACCCTAGACTTTTCTCCAAGAGCTCTATGCAAATTCTTTATATCAAATGGAAAAATGCTAGGATGAGGAGAGACCATTGTTATTAGAACCAGACCGGAACCAACTGGTCCAACCGTTTTTGGCCCAAAACCAGTCCGAACTGGGCCTCCGAAAGAGAATAGGCTGGTTCGGTACCGAACCGGCCTATTTCACTGAACCAGCGGGTTCATGACTGGTTCCATGCAGAAAAAAATGTCTTTTTTTTTTTTAATTTTTTTTGATTTTTTAGTTGGTTGTCCCACTTCTTACTCTCCCCTAGGCTAGCGTAATATTCAAGCCTATGATCCTCAACCTAATAATCAAGCATGTGGCTCTAGTATTGCTATGCAATTCATTGTAATGTTAAATTATTAAAGTAAAAGGATGAAAATGATCCTTTTACTTAAATTTTTAACATTACCATGAAATGACTCGAGATATTTGAGAGTGGTTCCAACCTCATTGGTTTTCATATGGAAAAAGTAGAATTTTAGATTTCACTCAAAATCCAACAGACTTAACAGTGTTTTAAGGATTTCAGGATTGGAGGGATTGCAACGTTTCCATTGGATTTTGTCATGTACGAGGGTATGGAACTAGTATTTGATAAAGAGCACCAAGCCCTCTATGTGCTTTGATGTTAGTAGCATTGGTTGTCAAACTCCTCTATCACGACTCTACTAAAAATGTACCCATCACTCAAACAAAATCTTAGCATGACATGCTATGTTTTTTCTATCTTATTTTAATGCCTAAATGGTATCATTGATGGCGAAATCCCCCAATATAGGCAATTATTTTGATGATATGTAGGCATTTGTTGATGCGTGATTTTTTTTGGATGCTAGAGGCCATCTAGAGCCTATTTGTTGATGTATTTTCGGTTCAGAGATGCATTGCACTCGATGCTATTTTGGTTATGTGCACCCTTACATGCTATGTAAATGAGAATTTTTGCATATTTGTGTATAAATGGTTTGGATTCATTGGATGCACATGAATATATATGTATTTCTTTAAAATATGAATATTTTTTGTGTTTTTGATAAACCGGTTTTTTTTTTTGTTAGTAATTTTTATTTAACCGGGTTTGGTCTGGTTCCCAGTCCACAAGGTTTTTCGATTCGATCATCGGTTTGGTTCTAATAACATTGGTAGATACTCCCTCATGTCCCTTTT